>LBNU01008667.1:32002-55331 GCA_014162995.1 Artemisia annua | reverse complement strand
TTTCAAACTCTTTTCCAAATCTCGTGCTTGTTTAGGGCTTTTTGGTTGATTTTTATGTCGTTTTTGCAATATCCTTTCCTGCACAGTCACAAACTCAAAAACACGATATATTTGGCGTTTCACGTTAGTTTTTGGTCTTTTTATCACTTAAACTAAGGTCAAAAGTATGTGTAAAATAGCACATACCAAAATCCCCCAGACTAAGGTATTGCGTGTCCTCACGCAATGTAATCACGTCACGCTTTAAAGATAAATAATTTCACACCTCTCTTTACTAACTTTGAAAAGTAGCAAAACGTTCAAGAGAAATACGAAATCATTTATTCCCTAAAACGCCCCGGTTTTCCATTTTTTGACTATGTACATCATATATTACACTACTTTAGCTTATGACGGTGTGCTTGACTTTCATTATCTTTCAATAACGATTAAGGGTCATAGAGCAAGAACACGATTCATAGAAAAGTGACCGATTGGATAAAATTCATCGTCCCTGATTTTTCACAAGCCCCCAAACTAAGCGTAAAAACGGATCATTGTTAAATTACAAGTTAGATGCCAACGCTACCCATGGAAGTTACTCGTGTACCTCTTGCTCCCATTTTCCTATTTTTGTATCTCATTATTTTATTTTTGTGAGAGAAATGAATTTCTTCATAAGCATCTCGTTTCATAGTTTTTAGTCCGATAAAGATACCAAATTCATACGCTAAGTAGTTATCGATCTTCTCTTAAGAAGGTTTGCAAGAGAAATGTGGTCCACATCAAGGATATTGGATACTTACAAAGACTTTGGAATACATCAAAATAGACATAAGTTGGAGAGTACCTTCACGTGCACCTCATGCGCCCGATCTAGGATCATTCGCATGTACCTCACGTGCTACCAACTTTAGTCTTAGCACTTAAACTCATAATCCATAAATCTTCAACATACATCCTTATCCTTATTTTATTATTTTTTTTTGCTTGCTTTAGTAACTTCTTAACTCCGAACCTTCACGGTTTCAATCCAAGACCTACCGCCAACTGCTAGGGTTGGAATCTAGGATCCAAGGCCCGATCTCAATCTGAAGTCTTAAAGCACCTTAGCTCATACATAACAACGGGCTTTTAGGGTAGCTCCGAAACCACATGCGTACTACGCTTATACAACGATATACAATACAACTCAACTTAGCGTATCCATGATGTGTACCCAATTTTTCAAGCAAAGATTCTCTTAAGAAGATAAAGAACTACTCATCGGCTAAACCTAACATCCTTAATTATTTTGCACAATCCCTGTTGCAGCAGGGGGACTGAAATTTCTTATTGTGGCCATAGATTACTTCACTAAGTGGATTGAGGCAAAAGCAATGGTGACAATCACAGGTAATCAAGTAAAACGATTTGTTTGGGAAAATATTGTATGCCGCTTTGGATTACCTGGGGAAATCATCTCAGACAACGGAAAACAATTCCGCGACAACCCGTTCAAAGACTGGTGCGAGAAACTGAATATCACACAACACTTCGCGTCGGTCAAACACCCACAAACCAATGGTTTGGTTGAGCGTGCAAATTGCAGTCTGGGTGAAGGAATTAAAGCGCGCCTAGACAGGCACAAAAGAGGATGGGTAGAGGAATTGTCACACGTTTTGTGGGCACACCGTACATCAATCAAAGTTAGCACTGGAGATACCCCCTTTTCTCTTTTCTACGGGACAGAAGCGGTCATACCGGCTGAGATTGGGATGCCAACTATGCGTACAGCGGGAGTTAATATTGAAACTAATGATGATGAACGGCGTATAGACTTGGACTTATTGGAAGAAAGGCGCGAACGCGCAGCTATATGCGAGGAAAAAGCTAAGTCGAAAATGAAGGGATACTATGATGCTAAAGTACGAAACACCTCTTTCAGACCAGGCGACTTCGTATATCGCGCTAATGATGCAAGCCACGTAGAAGATACAGGAAAACTTGGACCAAAGTGGGAAGGACCTTATGAGGTCATGGAAGCACTAGGGAAAGGCGCGTACAAGCTGTGTGACAAAGATGGCCATGAGCTACAACGCACATGGAACATTTGTAATCTCAAGAGATGCTATCTTTGGAAAGGCTACGGCCCCATACACGGACACCTCCGCACTTTAGTAAGTGCTCAATAAATATCCGTGTGTTTATGTTTTTGTTTCATTTAGGCAAATAACTTTCTTTTTTACAAAAACTTGCAAGTATTAATTAAATTTTGCGGTTTCTAGCTAACTCCGTGACACATTTTCTTAACATTACATATTACTTAAGTCTCAATGTTGTGGTTACATTACCTTTTGCCTACATAACGTGCATGCACTTATTAAAACCCACGATGGTAAAGGATGAGTAAACCTACTAAATAATTCGTTGAGTAAGAGGGTTGCAAACCCATCAACATTGGATCACGTATCCTTGTTAAACACATTACGCTCAAAAAGTTGGCGTAAGTTCAATGCGCACCCCACGATGGATACGCAACAATGCACACTGTGCGCGTTTAACAAATTTGGAGCCAAGACTCTTGACTCCTTGATATGGTATTTGCAGTACACTGCATGTTAACCCATACACTTGTGAATTTTTTATTATAAGTGATTATAGATTCTATAATCTCTTTTAAGTACGTTTGGATAAAAGTTTGATTCTTAGATGTCTTTTATGCAAAGACAAGAAACTAAGTACAAACATTAGAATACAAACAAGCGTACAAATCAACTTCAATTTTATTATAAACTACGCGTTTATACAAAACATAGATTTCACATGCAACAAAATTGTTCATTACAAGACAAAAAACCTACAAACTATGGGAATGCTCAAGCTTTGAGCTGCCAACCCGGTGCACATCACTCTTAGCTTCCTCCAGCCTCCTCAACAAGGCACTATCTCTGGGTGACACTGTCACCACGCTCACAGGTACTCCATCAAACCTTGGAAGATGAGCTGCACCAACGCCACAAAGGATGGCCTTCCCCGCTACACCATTCTTCTTTGCAAGCCTTGTAGCATGAGCCTCTAAGGAATCCTTCAGGGGGACCTCCTTCTCAAGGACGAAAGGGTTGAGGATGTCACGAGGGCGAACAAAAATAGGTACCTGAAGCTGCGACACGTCCGGCTTCAGGAAATAATCAAGTTGTGCCTCAGCGCCCTCTACTGTGTGCCTCGCCAAGGTCAACCCCTCCATGATAACACCTATGGGGTAGTCTTGGTCGCGCTCCAATCGAGCAATATGAGGAAGCTCGCACAGCTTCATCTTCTCCATAGCAGCGACAAGCTCAGCGTAGGCGTCACCATTATAACCTGGCACTTCCGCGATGGGCACCGTCAACAGTTTGCCCTCGTGCAGCTCCTCCACAGCCTCCGCCTTGCCACGCGCCAAGGCGCATTGAACAACATTCCCAAATGCCTCTACCACTTCTTGGGACTCTAATGTGCTCAGTGCAGCCAGACGAAGACCATGGCTGATTAGCCACCTGCGAATAAAACAACATTCCCATTGTATTATAGACAATAAGTTCAAAGGAATTGAATGCTACAAGTTTGAAAAATACGATGGGATTCAAAGGAAGCAAAGAAATTAAACGCTACCTGCGCTCAGCAATGGAGGATACCAAGTGCGGGTATAGCTCCTCATCATACTCTATACTAAGCTTGCGCAGCTTATCCTCCTGCTTCTCCAGTGCATCCTCCACAGTCTTTCAGAATACATCCAGCTGTGAGGAGTGTTTGCTCTTGTTCTGCTCCATATACTTCAACGCCCAAAGGCAAGTGGACTTGTACTGATCAAAAGCAGAACGTTCTTGGCTCACTTGCGCCCAGAGTGACATCTTCTCATCAGCGAGCTTCCGGGCGTACGCATTTGTTGACTCTATTGCAGCATGAGCACTAGCCAGCTGTGCCTTCAGCAGTGCAATCTCTTCATCCTTCTGCGCACTGCTGCTCCCTTCACCAGCATACTTGGCCTTAAGCTGAGCAACCAACGCGGCCTGGTGCGCAGAAGCCAAGCTAAGCTCCTCTATCAGCTGCTCTACAGGCATATCCTCGCATGCCTTCGAAGGCTCATCCACCTGAGCCTGACTCACCTCAGGTGACAACTTCTCAGTATGCGCTGCATCAACCCCTGCAGCTTCATCACTGCACGCAAAGGATAAGAAGTCAAGGTTATTATATCAAGGATATAAACAAAAAAATGAGGCATAGGTCTCATTACTTACTTGGGAGAAGGAGTCTTAGCCGTATCCTGCGCAGTGATGGATGGCGACACATCCTCTTCTGATGATGCATCCACAGAAATAAGGTGGCGTCTTCGCTTGGAGGTGCCCGCGCCATCATCGCCAGAAACCTTCCTACGCTTCACTCCCTGGACTGCCTCTTCCTGTTCACTATCAACCTTCAGGACCCTATACCCGCGGAAGAATCTGTGCGCGAGGGCTCTGCGGATGACACTCCCTGAGATGGAACACAGTGCACGGGGGTCGCCTCCATTAATGGTGGGTAGGCATTTGCCGGTTCCTCCTGTGCATACTCCATGGTGCGCCCTGCGGTAGCCTCCAAGATTGGAGTCTCACCATCTCTCAAAGGGCACACCCCCACGGTTACCTATGTGGGTTTTGCTAGCTTCACCAAGCTGAACAGATCCATCTCTGCGCAACAAACAAACAACAAACAAAACGGAGTTACATAAAATTAAAATACAAAGATAGTGCTTACACTACAGATGCGAAGGAAAGGAAGGACAAGCACCCACCCCGGTGGTCTTCATCCAGAAAAATAGGCACCTCGTCAGCGCCTTGGAAATAGTTGCGAATGATCCCCATATGGACTAAAAACTCTTCTGGGTAGGATCTGATTGGGATGCGGTTGGCATTTATTGTCTCCGCATCATCTGCGTTGTATGTCCCGGGGTTTGGGTGCTCGTCCTTTGGTAGCGTCCCCTGGGTATAGAACTCAAAGGTCCAAGGGAACACTATATTATCAACCCAGAAAAACCTCTCCCTCCAACTCCTAAGTGCGTCTAGCTTTTCCGTATAGCATTGAAGCCGCCCTGCGCGCTTGGAAAAGGATACCCACCCGTTTGACCACGTTGAGTGATAAAATGCGCGGAAAAGGTTGATGGTCAGGTTAATCGCTAGCAAACGACAGTTTACTTCAAAATTGGTTATTTTAGCTGCGCCTATACAATGCAGCTGGGATATATGAAGGCGATAATAATTGAGTACATCGCACAAGAATAGTGAAATGGGCACGCGCTGATTTGCAAATTCGAAAAAGCACGTGTATACCCCTATCTTTCCCTCAGGGAAATCAACGATAGATGCGGTCGCCACCGGTACTACCGGATGCAACACGAGGGGGATATAGTAATCCGAGGTGAACTCACGAAGATCATCCTCGGTTATATCAGAGGGAAAATCGGATAACTGAAGAACCATTCTTAATATTTTATGGTTTCAGATGCGCACGCGCTATTACCTTCGTATACGATTGATTTCTTGACTGAGTTTGAAAANGAAAAAGCACGTGTATACCCCTATCTTTCCCTCAGGGAAATCAACGATAGATGCGGTCGCCACCGGTACTACCGGATGCAACACGAGGGGGATATAGTAATCCGAGGTGAACTCACGAAGATCATCCTCGGTTATATCAGAGGGAAAATCGGATAACTGAAGAACCATTCTTAATATTTTATGGTTTCAGATGCGCACGCGCTATTACCTTCGTATACGATTGATTTCTTGACTGAGTTTGAAAAGCTTCACAATGGTGGAAATGGTATTTTTACTGTGATAATCACAGTGAAAAGCGAGATACCCTTTATATAGGGTTACCCATGGTCTTGGATACTTGACACGTGTATCCCACTCACACTAATCGTGTGGCTAGAAGCTCAAGGGGTACAATACCTTTTTTGCACTTTCCCACGATTTTCTAGGTACATTTTTGGATTTACTTGACTAGATTCATAGTATATTTTTTTTGGCGGGAAACATTTGAAGCTTCTCCGCCACATATGTGGGAATATTTCTCGTTATGACTATTTGTCTAGCATCCGCAGTTGCACCGTGCGCATACTAGACTGGGGGGACATGATGACGTATAGTCAGCATTCGGGTCACGAACCCAACCACTGGACATCACTAACACTTAAGCCCACCACGCGTGGGCTATCATGGTAACGATTTGGGCTTACGAGGGTCCAAATCTGAATCTATTATTGGTTTTGAAATGGGATCTCTTATTTATGGGATAAGGATCAATGGACCAGATAATTATGGAATACGCCGAAGAGTAAGGAACACGAAACCTACAAGGATATCGTGTCTATATAAAGGGCATCACGGCTCTCATTAAGGTATCATCTAATAACCCTAACTCTTCACTAAAACCCTAAAAACGATTACTTACTCTCACGTAGGAGGATAATCGTGGGAAACAATCCCACGATAAGCCTAACGGTGTTTTCCCTGTTCTCTTAGTGCGCAGGTCTCAAGCATTAAGATCTAATTGGTACGGGAACAGGAGTCTAAACAAGGAAAGCCCAACTTTTGTATCAACAGTTGTGATCATTATTATATAACCACTTGTTGATTATTGGTTGCGAAAAGGCCGTATTCACCCCTCTACGGTTTTACATATAGGTATAGCAATTGAATCTGGAATTGAAATAAAAAATATGTGATTGGAGATTAAAGATTGAATTTTATCCTAAGATCCTTAATAATTTCAATTGTGACCTTTATGTGGGTGTGTCATTAGTAATTGTGGATGTAACCCTAATACACGAGCACAAAAGAAAAAGAATTTATTAAATTTACACGCTAAGATTGATTTTCTAATCAAACTCAAAGATATCAAACAAAATCACAACTATATGTTAGTTAAGTTGTTCGATTAACCTTTTTTTTTTTTTTTTTTTTTTGATTGCTGGAAATTAGGATGATTTATTTGGATTGTAGGCAAGTTTTCAGTTTGGTTTGGATTATGTTTAATTTTTTTTAACAAACCGAACTTTATATGTTCTCCACTTAATGTGCAGACGTGGCATGTGAGTCATCATTGAGGTGACATTCTTTTGATGACGTGAAATTGGTGACTTGGCATGTTCTCGTCCCTTACAGTGACGGACCCACATAGGAGTCGGATGTGGCACGGGCCACACCCCATTTTAGGTTACATATGTATTTTTTTTTTAAATATGTTTTTTTTTTGTGCAACTCTCAATTTTACCCAATAATTTTTATATAGACCTACTTTCGTACTAGTAATCTTAAAAAGAAAAAAAAAAAAAAAAAGAAAAATTGTGTAACACACTTTCAAAAATCCTAAGTCCGTCTCTGATCTTTTATATAAAGCGCATATATTATAAAAGTCTGGTTTCCTGATTTAATATTTTCAATCATATATAACATTTTAAAATACAACATTTTATTTATATCCAAGAATAAAAAAAGAAGAAGATAAATATAATGCATGCCATCCGTAGGAAGCAAGACATGAGTTGACATTGAAAAACACACATAGTCATAGTCATTGGCGTGCCATACACTTTCTCTCCCTCTTTGGCCTTTGCTTCCAAAACCCTTTGCATCTTTACACATATATACTACACATTAACACCTTCATATGTGTGTGTATGCCAAAAAAAGAAAAAAGAAAAACAATTATATTCCAAATCCTACAAAACTATTCTCATCTCATTATGGCCTTTTCATCTACAATAACTCCATGGAAGAAGCTCTTCATTTTTATACTAGCCACCCTCCTTATCATCCCAACCTTTTCGACTAGTCGTGGAGACATGACAACAATGTCAACACAACCAAAGCCAAGAAAACCCGATACCACGGGCTCATCACAAGATCGGCTTGGAATATGGCTGAGTATGCTTCCTAAAGGGAAACCAGTACCTCCTTCTGCTCCCTCGAAGAGACACAACTCGGTGATCGGTTCGAAACGTCATAACTGAAAAAATTTCAGTTTTCTTGATATGATTTTTTGTTTGTTTTGACAAAGGGGTTAAAGCTAAAGGAGATAAGAGCTACAAAGAGTTGACCTACAGTATTTTTTTGTTTGTTTTATATTGTGGCATGCATACTGTTTTTGATGTGAAAGTTTACTAGATGAGAGGATTAACATTTCAGCAATATTGAATGTTTCTTTATAAAGATTAGATTAGCTACAAACGGACAAACCTGATATTGTTTGGGCATTAGCGAAATGATAATTGATTATAGTGTATAGATAAAGATTTCTTTCATCAATGTAGAAAGGAATAACTTTTATACTTTATTAGAGTTTGAATGTTAGTTTGATTAATAAAAGTATAAGTTCATGCATTTCTAACTTTTCATCCAAAAATATATAAGTTCTCAAACATGGACTTTGGAAATCTTCATTCTCTTCTCAATGTAATGATTTAGAGATAAGATTTGTGAGACATGCATGTGAAATTCAATGAATTTGTACAATTCATTCGATGGACGTGACCGAATTTTCATCTTTGGTGTGTATTACGATTTGTTATTTGTCTTTCTAGGAACTTTCTTTTTCAAATGATTATCATATTACCTCTTTTTCATAATTATAATCAATAAAAGGAATATCTAAGTGACTTTATCAAATTGATCATACATGACATTTGTACAAATAATCATTTCTATATGTAAGAAAGAGCTTTTTGGTTATACTGCTATCAATACGTATGATTTATAATAGATACACATAAGCATGCCCATTGACCAGGGCATCTCCGGTTGATAGAATGTCCATGTCATTTCGATGGCTTTTACAATGTCAAATTCGTCGACTACCCCATTCACCACTTTTTTCTTGGAAAGCAAAAATATATTCAAACACACTGCCACTTAAAACTGAGGGAGCAAAAGAAAATTACACACCAAGCCAACAGAAAACAAAGAAAATTCCTCAAAACAAACATCCTACAATCAGCAGCTACTATACCTATAACAATCTTTTTTTTTTTTTTTTTTTTTAACGCGCTGAATTGTATAAAAGCTAGATCAAACTAGCAAAAGAAAAACAAACAAACTACATACGTGGGGTTTGCATCCACGCGTTCCAATTGATTCTGCCCTTACTATTCCTATTACAAAACCAATTATAAGAAAAAAGAACTACCATATCAAAAAGCTGATGCTTTTTAATCTAGTGCCGTCAACCGCCACCGAGTTCCGGTACATCCAAAGGATCCAAATAACGGTAACACAAGTTGTGTTTAAGATCCTCCATTGCTTAGAACCTCCATCGTGCTCATCGATCCATTCAAACATGTCGGCTATATTAACGAACTCTGGAATATGAAGATCCAACCACATCGCGATTCTGTTCCATAACTCCAAAGCAACATTACAAGTAAAAAACACATGGTTACTATCTTCCGCATTATTGTTGCAACACGGACACAGGAGCGACTCCATGTCAATCCCTCGATGATCTAGACTTGTACGAGTAGGAAGACGATTTAGCATAGCTCTCCACACAAACACATTCACCTTGATCGGAAGAATTTTGCACCACCGAGTCGCTATACTAGCAAATGGAAGACGAGATACATCTAAACTGTATCTAACATACCTCACCGTGAAGGATTCCTCATCACCAAACTTCCACTGCCATGTATCTTGGTCCAAGTTGGTACACATATTCTGAATACAACTCATTAGTTGAGAATGTTGAGATAGCTCGGCCCCTCCACGAATCTCTCGCCGCCAGTTAATATTCCACCCCTGCGAAGACCAGTACTCACTAACACAAGCATTCCTATTAGAAGCTAAACCAGCCATCCTAGGAAATCTAGCTTCTAACGTCTGATCACCACACCACACATCCTTCCAGAATCTAGTATTCATACCATTCCCCACCTTTCTTCTAATAGCCGAGTAAGGGATTAACTCACGCTTATGAAGCTCCATTGACACCTTTACAATACCAGCCCACACTCCACTTTTTGGAGTTGTCGTTCCTTCATTTATAAAAACCCCCCTCTCTACGTACCATGACAACTTTTCATAAGATTCACCCACAATAGATCATTCCCATTTAAAAATCGCCATCGCCATTTAAAAATTAACGTTTGGTTAAAAGCCCAAAGACTACCAACGCCAAGCCCTCCTTTCTCTTTAGCATTTAAAATTGCCTCCCACTTAACCCATTGAATTTTCTTCTCATTGTCATCTATGCCCCAAAAAAATCTAGCTCTAATCGATTCAAGTTGTTTATTAACTTGAGCAGGAAGAGGGAACATAGAAAGGTAATAGATTCCAAGACTATACCTATAACATTATACAAGGATTCATCCTCCAACTTCTTAAGGAAATTTTAAATTTAGAACACCTAGAAGAGAGCCATAGGTAAGTCAAGATACGTACTTACACTAAAACATATTCTTCTAAAATAGATGAATGTAGCTCCTGTGTGCAAGATACGTACGTGCACCCATTTTACCATTTATATTGTTCACCAAAGTTAAGTATTTCACCTTTTACATAAACTACTGATATATATTTTGTCATCCATTCGCCTTATCGCCTTTTTATGTATCATTATCGACTAATCACCCATGGTTACGAAATAAAAGAAGCCCACTTCGTCGTTTCGAGCCAACTTCAAAGGACTAATCATGCTCTTCAAAAATATAAAAGGAACGTAGGTACGAGTTGGTTAATTTTGTTGGAACAGATTTTCCTATGATTATTTTAATACACCAAGAAATATTTCACATGGAGCTTGTAGCGAAATTTATTGCTTAAAACATGATAGATTTACTTCGGTTTTCTAAATTTTATAAAACATTCTCACATGGAGAGTTGTAAATTATGTTTTCTTCACCAAGCAACTTGTAATTTAGGTAATATATATAATATAAAAGTTAATTTGATTCACAAGATTATTTCATACTCTTACTAAGATTGTTTCATTTTGCAAGTGCATATAAAAACAACCTTTTGACTTTTCTGCCTGAGGTTACGGGATATATAAAATAATGTAAAATTGGAGGAAAGCATTACATTAAGATTTATAATTTATTCATAAAAAATGAACCATACTTTTCTCAAGTTAAAAAAGGAGCACGGGATGCATATAAAATTTGTCTGCCTTAGCATGCAAATTATCTTTATGGAGTGAAGCCTAAGATTAAGGTGGAAGCCTAAGATTAAGGTAACTTTGTGTCTATTCAAAGGGCAATTTTACTAATTTACTGAACTTTGAATTTAGTAGGAAAGAACTTTACTTTTTCATCTGCACAATAGGTAAAAAGATCCCAACTTGTGCAAACCTTGTTGACGTTGTATAAATCTTTGTTTTCCTTAAGGTTTCTAGCGGTGGCCAGCAATTTCAACGGCGGACAATGATCTTTGACGATGGTTGTGTAAGAGACGAGATATTTTTTTTTGTTTCCTTGTCAAAGTAATTACTTGTTAAAATAATCATAAAGTTCATCTTCTTCATACAAACACTTGGAATGTCTTGCATAGTTTCAACGGGAGTTTTCTTGGACGGGTTCCACATTTAACGGATTTGGTTCAAAAGCATCGTGCAATGTCTTTTATAGATTCAATACCATTCGACATCCTATAACGACGACAAATATAAATGTTACGTGGTAACACTTTCAAAGAAAGGTTCTTCTGCCATAACTAAATGACAAAAATAAACCACTGCTACTAAAATAAAGTCACTAATATTTCTTTGACAAAAATGCACCGTTGGTCCCTAAACTTGCCAAAAATCATCGCCGGGGCCCGAAATTGAGAAAATTGTCGCCGTGAGTCAAAACCTTGCGTTTTTAGGCTGATTGAGTCCTTTGACCCATTTTTCCTCGGTCAATGTCCCGTTATCTGTTGTCAAATCCCGTTATTCTTATTAAATGACTATTTTTCCCATACATAAACTCATTCATCTACCATTTTCATTCATTTTATCCAAACCAAAAAGTCATCCATCTCCCTTACATCTCCATGGAGACAAAAATCCATCGTTTCCCCCGTATTAGTCAAATCTCCGACGATCATCACAACACCTCCGACGCTGACACTGATGTCCGATCGATCTATCGCTCCAACCTCATTTCCAGAGGTCTCTAACCTTTTATTTCTTCCGTTTTATATCTATTACCCTAATTTTGACCTAATTACCTGAGTATGAAAGATTATTCATTTCTGTTATGACCTTATTTTTTTATTATTATTTTTTTAAATTTAATAAAGATGATATTTTTATTAGGAGGACATATTATAGGTTTAGGCTTGGCTGTAGATCCATTTTTAGTCAGAGTTTCATTTATACGAAGGCGGTTTAATCGGATTCTGTTAAGGGGGACTGATAGGGAAGTGAGTCTGCTAGATAAAGTCAATTAATTTATATAATGTATGTAAATATAAGCATTTGGGATTTATATAAGAGTAGATGGAAAAATTAGTCTTTTGTTATTGATTGAAGGCTAGCTGGTGTGACTCGAGGTGAACACATACGATAATGTCAGTATGCAGTGGTGACTGTTAGATGTTAATGGACCAAACTTTATTAGAAGGCCCTAGCAATCAAGAATATCAGTTTCACGTATCAATTTTTTTCTAATGTCTTTCTGCTATAGTGTAGGTGTTTGCTATTGGGTTTTGAAGTGATCATCTGTTTATGGCGTTGTAAAGTAGCAAATAATCAGTTTCTAAGTGTTTGGGTGTAGTTTTATAGTCACACTTTTGCTTGTTTTGAACTACTTTAGGGTGAGAATAGATGTTCGTTTTACTTAAATATATTATTCTTATTACGTCAATACATTGCTCGTTTAACTTATGGACACAAGTACATAAACATTTACGCATTGCCTAAGTTACCACATTAGCCATTAGGCGCCTACGTTAATTACTTGTAAGCGCGAATGTTATGAATAGATATATTGGGTTGAAACCCCCATCCGGGTTGACCGATTAGGCAACAGATGCATGCTGATGACATCAAATAAGTACATATTATTGTCATCATTTATCTTATTTATTTGACTTGTTTTCATATATTATTTATGAGAATCGATACTTAATTGTTTACTTTAGTAATTCTTAGGTAAAAACAAGCAATTGGTGAAACTTGGCGATTTTGGACGAATTATGGAGCAAAACTAGCAAGATGTCAAAAGTCTACTAAAATCCAGAAGATGCGCCGTATCTCTCTCAACAGATACACCGCAATATCATACTTAGATGAATTCGAAGACCATTGCCTGACTTTGAAGAATGCGCCGCATGTAATTCTATCATGCGCCGCATATGAAACTTTGGTCAACGAAGAAGATCAAGCTTGTTCTACTCCAGATACGCCGCATTACACTTATGACATACGGCGTATCACTATCAAGACATCACCAGATACAATCCAAGACACTGAAGGACATGCGCCGCATAAAAGATCAAGATATGCCGCATCTGAAGACGGTGTACGAATATTCCAGAATATATTAATCTTGGATCCCACACGAAGTTAAGTCAATGCTCCGCATCTACTTACTCGATGCGCCGCATCGTGCCCTCAGACAGAAACTATAAATACCCCAAGACTTACATGAATTTTGTGTGCAACCAAACCCTAAGGAGACGAACTCAGTCGAAGAAGCATCACAAGACACACCCCAAACGAAGATATTAGAGCTATAAGAAGGTCCTGCATGTATTTAATTCATTAAGTAGTTTTGTTTTATTGTAATAGTACGCTTTAATTCATCAGGATTGATGGGCTTGTGGCCACCATAATGCTTCCCTTAAAATTGCTTTCCTATCAATTAAAGTTTATATGATGATGTTTTTGGTGACTTATATATGTGCATTGATAACCTCTGTGTCTAGCTGAGCCTGTGGGCTGCCATACCTATTCCTCGCCTATTTATCTAGTGTCTAGAAAGTAGGATAGACATAAGTGATCATTAAGAGTTTACTCGCCTATATAATGAGATCCAACGAGACAGATTAGATTACGATACTCTTCATATAAAACTAGCAATAAAACAAGTGACAAGCTGCTTAACTATCAGGACAGGCCTTCTTCTGCTTCTATTATCTATCTGTGTACGTGTTGCTATTCGCTGATTCGTGCTCATTAGTTTACTTACTGTTTAATAAAACCAAACTGTGCCAGTCTCTTAGGCTGAACCCCCTTTCGTTAGATTAGACTGTAAAACTAACTTAGGATATTAAAATATTGATTAGGTTAACTAGATAATACGTTCCACTCTTAGTGATCGACACTCTACTTACCATTATATTCATCTGACCAGGTACACTGCTCGTTAAGTGTGTGTGTTATTGATAAGTCGGCTAAATATAAATTTAAAACTTGAGTAGGCATTAATACTGCTAAACCGCAAAGACACATCACGCGCATCACATACCATTTGAGAACATTGGGTGCTCAGCTAGACACCTAGAGGGGCATTCATATATTTTTGATATTCGTCACATCATACAGAAGCATAACATGTTAAGCTTCGGGGTCATGTGATTAGGGAAATAGCGTTTCTGATAACATCAAATAGTCCTGATATTTAAGTGTCAATTTCCCCGTAATATGCTCATTATTTATATTAATTATAAGGATATATGCTTTGATTTCTTTATATTTTTTGTTTCCAGGTTACAAATGAGCATAGGAGCTGAAGAGACGCGGAAATTGGAAAGAAAGTTCAAAAGATACACATTTTAGTATGTTGAAGAGAGCTACAGCGTAACTCACACTCTCACTTACACCGTAGCTAGGAATTCAAACATAAAGACCAAGTCAACGTTTATCAAGAGTTACGGCGTAACCAACACATGAGGTTACGCCATAATCATTAGAAGACTTAGAAGAATTCGTGGGCCATGAAGGCTACGCCAAAACCACAATAAAGAGTTACGGCGTAGTTAAGCAACAGTACGTGATCCAAGATTTTGTCAAAGTTACGGTGTAACCACACCTGAAGATTACGGCTTTCCTTGTTTGGACTCTTGTTCTCGTATCAATTGAACCTTGATGTCGTGACCTGCGCACTAAGAAAGCAAGAAAACACCGTTAGGCTTATCGTGGGATTGTTTCCCACGATTATCCTCCGGCGTGAGAGTAAGTAATCGGTTTTAGGGTTTTAGTGAAGAGTTAGGGTTATTCAATCATACCTTAATGAGAGCCGTGATGCCCTATATATATACACGAAATCCTTGTAGGTTTCGTGTTCCTCACTCTTCGGCGTATCCCGTAATTATCTAGCCTCTTGATCCTTATCCCATAGATAAGAGATATCTTATATCAAGGCCATAAATAACTTTGGGTTTGGGTCTTCGTGAGTCCAAACCGTTATCGTGTTAGCCCATTCGTGATGGGCCTGAGTGTAGTAGCATCCATTATTCGGGTTCATGACCCGAGTGAGGACTATACATCATCATGTCCCCCCAGTCTAGTATGCGCATGGTGCAACCGCGGATGCTAGACTAACAGTCATAGTGAAAAATGCTCCAACATACGTGGTGAAGAAGATTCAAACATTTCCCGCCAAAAAAATATACCATGAATCTAGTCCAAGAATATGTCTCGGAAATCGTGGGAAAGTGCAAAAAAGGGGTTGTACCCCTTGAGCTGCTAGCCACACGATTGAGGTGAGTGGAACACACGTGTCGAGTATCCAAAGGACATAGGTAACCCTATATAAAGGGTATCCCCCTTTTCACTGTGATTATCACAGTAAAAACACCCTTTCCGCCATTGTTAATCCTTTCAACTCAGTCAAGAAATCACTCGTATACAAAGGTAATAGCGCGTGCGCATCCGAAACCATTAAAATATTAAGAATGGTTCTTCAGTTATCTGATTTTACCTCCGATATATCATAGGATGATCTCCGTCAGTTCACCTCGGATTTCTATATCCCCCTCGCGTTGCATCCGGTAGTACCGGCAACGACCGCATCTATCGCTAATTTCCCGAAGGGAAAAATAGGGGTATACACGCGCTTTTTCGAATTTGTGAATCAGCGCGTGCCCATTTCACTATTTTTGTGTGATGCACTCAATTATTATCGCCTTCATCTATCCCAGCTGCATTGTATAGGCGCAGCCAAAATAACCAACTTCGAAGTAAACTGCCATTTACTAGCCATTAACCCAACCATCAACCTCTTCCGCGCGTTTTATCACTCAACGTGGTCAAATGGGTGGGTAACCTTTTCCAAGCGCGCAGGGCACCTTCAATGTTATACGGAAAAGCTAGACGCACTTAGGAATTGGAGGGAGGGGTTTTTCTGGGTGGACAATGTAGTGTTCCCTTGGATCTTTGAGTTTTATTCCCAGGGGACGCTACCAAAGGACGAGTGCCCAAACCCCGGGACGTACAACGCAGATGACGCGGAGACAATAAATGCCAACCGCCTCCCCATCAGATCCTACCCGGAGGAGTTTTTGGTCCATATGGGAATCAGTCGCAACTTCTTTCAAGGCGCTGACGAGGTGCCTATTTTTTTGGATGAAGACAACCGGGGTGGGTGCTTGTCCTTCCTTTCCTTCGCGTTTGTAGTGTAAGCCTTCTCTTTGTATTGTAACTTTATGTAACTCCATTTTGTTTGTTGTTTGTTGTTTGTTGCGCAGAAATGGATCTGTTCAGTGTGGTGAGACTAGCGAAGCCCACCCAGGTAACCGTTGGGGTGCGCCCGTTGAGGGAAGGCGAGGCGCCAATACTGGAGGCCACCGCTGGGCGCACCATGGAATTGGTGCAGGAGGAGCCAGAGAATGCATCCCCCCCAATTCTAGAGGCAACTCCGGTAAGCAGTCTGCCAAATCAGGAGGCCCAATCCGCGGAGCGATCACGCGCAGATTCTTCTGACAGTGCGAGGATCTTCGTGGATGAGAGCGAACAGGAGGAGGAGAGCCAGGGACTGAAGCGCAAGAAGGCTTCAAGTGGTGATGGCGCAGGCGCGTCCAAGAGGAGGCGCCATATTATTGACGTGGATGCGTCATCAGAGGAGGGTACGCCGCCCAAGGACACAACGGAAACTCCACTCCCCAAGTAAGTAACAAACCTCGTGTCTTTATTAAACTGCCTTTCATCTAAGTTGTAAAATAGCTTTGAACCCTTGCCTTGTGCATGCAGTTTTGAAGCTATTGGGGATGCTTCTGCGCCGGCAAGCCCCGTTGATACTGAAGAGCCTGCGCAGAAAAGCCAAGGGTCTGGGCCAAAGGCTTTTGAAGATATGCCCTCGAAGCAGCTGATTGAGGAGCAGGGCTTAACTGCTGCGCGCCAGGCTACCTTGGTAGCTCAGCTGAAAGCCAGGTATGCTGGTGAAGGGAGCAGCAATGCTCAGAAAGATATGTAGAGATTGCGCAACTGCAGGCGCAATTGGCTGATGCTCTGGCTGAAGGTGAGACAACAACTGCGTACTCCAAAAAGCTTGCTGAGGAGAAAGTATCTTTGCTTGCGCAGTTGAGCCATGAGCGCGCCTCGCTGAAAGACCACAAGGCCAACTGTAAATGGGTCTTGAGGTATATGGAGCAGTGGAAGAGCGGCCACTTCACCAAATTGGAAGAGCTTCGCGTGGCTGTGGAAGGTCACCTGGAGAGGCATGAGAGCAAGCTGCGCAAGCTTAGCATTGAGTACGATGAGGAACTGTACCCACACTTGGTGTCTACCATTGCTGAGCGCAGGTAGCGTCTGATTCCATTTTATTTTTCAAACTTGTAGCATATAATTCATTTGAAATTAGTGTCGATAATACAATGTTGTGTTATTCCCAGGTGGCTGATCAGCCATGGGTTGCGCCTAGCTGCACTAGGTACTCTGGAGTCGCAGGAGGTGACCGGGGCCTTTGGGGATGTTGTGTAGTGCGCCTTGGCCCGTGGCAAGGCCGAAGCTATTGAGGAGCTCTTTGAGAAGAAGATGCTGACAATTCCTCCTGCATAAGTACCAGGCTATAATGGGGACGCCTATGCTGAGCTTATTGCTGCGATGGAGAGGATGAAGTTGCTGGAGCTTCCTCACACAGTTGGAGCGCGACCAGGACTACCCCATAAGTGTCATTATGGAGGGGTTGACCTTGGCCAGGCATGCGGCAGATGGCGCTGAGGCACAACCGGATTGCTTTCTGAAGCCAGACGTGTCGCAGCTGCAGGTGCCCATTTTTTCTCAGCCGCGTGACATCCTGAACCCCTTTGCCACCGAGAAGGAAATCCCATTGAAGGAATCCTTGGAGGCTCATGCTACTAGGCTTGCCAAGAAGAAGGGGGTTAAAGGGAAGGCTATCCTTTGTGGCGTCGGCGCAGCTCATCTTCCTAGGTCTGATGGAGTGCCCGTTTGCGTGCCAATGGTATCACCCAATGACGTTGACCTGCTGAAGAAGCTGGATGAAGCTAAGAGTGTTGCGCGCTGGGTTGGCAGCTCAAAGCTTGAGCGTTCCCATAGTTTGTAGGTTTTTTGGCTTGTAATAGATGGACAATTTTGTTGCATGTGACATCTATGTTTTGTATAAACTCGTAGTTCATAATAAAATCAAGTTGATTTGTACACGTGCTTGTATTCTAATGTTTGCACTTAGCTTCTTGTCTTTGCATCAAAGACCTCCAAGAATCAAACTTTTGTCCAAACGTACTTAAAAGAGATTATAGAATCTATAATCACTTATAATTGTGTACGACCTCGTGGTTCTGTAATGAATGTGATTTTTAAAGTTTGTACTTAGTCATTGTCTTTGCGTAAAAGACATCCGTGTTATGCCTAAGAATCAAACCGTTACAAACATACTTAAGGAAATTTATGAAGAATCCATAATCGTGTATGAAGTTCATGAAATTTACAAGTGTATGGGTTGATATGCAGCGTGCTGTAAATATCATTTTAAGGAGTCAAGAGTCTTGGCTCCTAATTTGTTAAACGCGCACAGTGTGCAAAATTGCGTATCCATCGTGGGATGCACATTAAACTTACCTCAACGTCTTGAGAGTAAGGTGTTTAACAAGGATGTGTGATCCAATGTTGATGGGTTTGCAACCCTCTTACTCAACGAGTTATTTAGTAGGTTTACTCATCCTTTAACATCGTGGGTTTTTATAAGTGCATGCACGCCATGTAAGCAAAAGGTAATATAACCACAACATTGAGACATAAATAGTATTTAAATAAAAATGTAAAGGAAATGTATCGCGGAGTTAGTTAGAAACCGTGAAATTTAATTAATACTTGCAAGTTTTTGTAAAAAAAAAAGTTATTTGCCTAAATGAAACTAAGACAGAAATACACGGATATTTATTGAGCACTTACTAAAGTGCGAAGGTGTCCGTGTGTGGGGCCGTGGCCTTTCTTAAAGATAGCATCTCTTGAGATTGCAAATGTTCCATGTGTGCTGTAGGTCATGACCCTCTTTGTCACGTAGCTTTTACGCGCCTCTTCCTAGTGCTTCAATTACCTCATAGGGTCCTTCCCACTTTGGTCCAAGCTTTACTGTATCTTCTGTGTGGCTTGCATCATTAGCGCGATAAACAAAGTCTCCTGGTCTGAATGAGGTGCTTCGAACTTTAGCATCATAGTATCCCTTCATTTTTGACTTAGCTTTTTCCTCGCGTATGGCTGCGCGTTCGCGCCTTTCTTCCAATAAGCCCAAGTCTATACGCCGTTCATCATCATTGGTTGCGACATTAACTTCCTCCGTACGNGATAGCATCTCTTGAGATTGCAAATGTTCCATGTGTGCTGTAGGTCATGACCCTCTTTGTCACGTAGCTTTTACGCGCCTCTTCCTAGTGCTTCAATTACCTCATAGGGTCCTTCCCACTTTGGTCCAAGCTTTACTGTATCTTCTGTGTGGCTTGCATCATTAGCGCGATAAACAAAGTCTCCTGGTCTGAATGAGGTGCTTCGAACTTTAGCATCGTAGTATCCCTTCATTTTTGACTTAGCTTTTTCCTCGCGTATGGCTGCGCGTTCGCGCCTTTCTTCCAATAGGCCCAAGTCTATACGCCGTTCATCATCATTGGTTGCGACATTAACTTCCTCCGTACGAATAGTTGGCATCCCTATTTCAGCCGGTATAACAGCTTCTGTCCTGTAGACAAGAGAAAAGGGAGTATCTCCAGTGCTAACCTTGATTGATGTATGGTGTGCCCACAAGACGTGTGACAATTCCTCCACCCATCCTCCTTTGTGCCTGTCTAGGCGTGCTTTAATTCCTTCTCCTAGGCTGCGATTTGCGCGCTCAACCAGACCATTGGTTTGTGGGTGTTTAACCAACGCGAAGTGCTGTGTTATATTCAGTTTTTCGCACCAGTCTTTGAACGGGTTATCGCGGAATTGTTTTCCGTTTTCCGAGACGATTTCCCCAGGTAATCCAAAGCGGCATACAATATTGTCCCAAACAAATCGTTTCACTTGGTTACATGTAATTGTCACCACTGCTTTTGCCTCAATCCACTTTGTGAAATAATCAATAACCACAATAAGAAATTTCAGTCCCCCTGCTGCAACAGGGAAGGGGCCCGCAATGTCGATACCCCACTTATAGAATGGCCATGGCAAGGTAATAGGCGTTAGCTCTTGCTGTGGTTGGCGCGAGATGGGTCTGTGAACTTGGCAGTCGCTACACTTTCAAATCATATCCCGCGCGTTGCGATGCATAGTGGGCCAGTAGTATCCTGACCGCAAGGCTCGTGCTACAACGGACCGTGGTCCTGAATGCATACTGCATGAACCGGAGTGGATTTCTCTTAGTACGTAATCCGCCTGGAGAGGACCGACGCACCGAAGCCATGGTTGTAAAAATGAGCGCCGATATAGGATACCGTCTCGGAGTTCGAAACGCTGCGCTGTGCGCAGTATCCGTCGAGCGTTCTTCTGTTCCTGGGGCAATATGCCCTTGCTTATGAATTCAATAATATGGGTCATCCATGTAGGATCCTGCTCCTCAATCACTGTAGATATCTCCATCTCTGAGATGGATTTGTTCTTTAGGATCTCCACCAACACTTGTTTTGACAGGTGCACGAAGCTTATAGATGCGATCTTGCTTAGCGCGTCTGCCTTTTTTTTCCCCTCTAGGAACTTGTTTAATGGTGAACCTGTCAAACCCCTGGATTAAGGACTTGGTCTTGTCGAGGTATTGAATCATGTTATCCTCTTTAGCCACATATTCACCTGACACATGGTTGGCTACTAGTCGGGAATCCACATTTGCCTCTAGGTTGCGTACACCCATTCGGGTTGCAATGCGTAATCTAGCGATTAGGGCTTCATATTCTGCCTCGTTGTTCGTGGCTGTGAATTCAAAATGCAGCGCATAGGTGAATTCCATTCCTTCTGGGTTGGTGAGGATAAGGCCTGCGCCCGACCCGTCCACGCATGAAGATCCATCTGTAAATAGGATCCATGGTTCTTGTAGTTCTACCTTGCTGCTTGATGATGGAGTATCAGAATCTGGTTTCTCAATGATGAAGTCTGCCAGTATCTGTCCCTTAATCGCAGTGCGTGGTCTATAAGAGATGTTATGTTCCCCTAGCAACACGCTCCATTTTTGTAATCTTCCCGATGCGTCGGTTTGGAGATGACTTGCTTAATAGGCTCGTCCGTGATTACTACTATCGGGTGTGCTTGAAAGTATCTGCGCAATCTTTTAGCTACAAATACAAAAGCCAAGACCAGCTTTTCCATTGCAGTATAATTAATCTCCGTCTTCTTGAGTGCTTTGCTTACAAAGTATACTGGTGTTTGTACGGAGTTCCTATCTGTTAATAGCACTTCGCTGACTGCTCCATGAGTTGCAGACAGGTACATGATCAACTCTTCCCCTGGTCGGGGTGCGACTAGTGTCGGAAGCACTGCTATATGTTGCTTAAGCTGTTGAAAAGCTTTTTCCGCTTCCACAGTCCAACGAAAGTCTCCCTTTTTTGTACACTTCGTGAGTGTTTTAAAGAGAGGAAGTGACTTATCCGCTGATTTGGATAGGAATCTATTCAACCCGGCTAGTTTTCCATTCAGGGACTGGACTTCTTTCAATGTGCGTGGTGAAGGGAGTTGGATGACAGCCTTTGTTTTTTCTAGGCATGGCTTAATCCCATCAGGCTCTATCAAGTATCCAAGGAACATGCCTTCTGTAGCGCCAAAAGTGCATTTCTTAGGATTTAATTTCATGTTGATCCTTCCCAGCGTTCTAAACGTTTCTTCAATGTCGCACACCAACTCGTCTTCAGTATGGCTTTTAATGATGAGGTCGTCAACATAGACCTCCAGGTTGCGGCCCACCTGCTTTGCAAATGCATTATCTACTAATCGTTGGTAGGTGGCGCCCGCGTTCTTTAATCCAAAAGGCATCTTTGTATAACAATAGACCCCTTGGCTTGTGTGGAAGGCCGTTTTTTCCTCATCTTCTTTAGCCATTTGAATTTGGTGGTACCCTTTGTATGCGTCTAAAAAGCATTTAAAGGGGTATCCGCATAAAGNATGTTGATCCTTCCCAGCGTTCTAAACGTTTCTTCAATGTCGCACACCAACTCGTCTTCAGTATGGCTTTTAATGATGAGGTCGTCAACATAGACCTCCAGGTTGCGGCCCACCTGCTTTGCAAATGCATTATCTACTAATCGTTGGTAGGTGGCGCCCGCGTTCTTTAATCCAAAAGGCATCTTTGTATAACAATAGACCCCTTGGCTTGTGTGGAAGGCCGTTTTTTCCTCATCTTCTTTAGCCATTTGAATTTGGTGGTACCCTTTGTATGCGTCTAAAAAGCATTTAAAGGGGTATCCGCATAAAGATTCTACCTTCCAGTCTATCTCTGGTAATGGGTAGCAGTCCTGTGGACATGCTTTGTTGAGGTCCGTGAAGTCCACGCACATCCTCCAACTGCCATCACTCTTCTTGATCATCACTGGATTGGAGAGCCAGTCATGGTAATAAACTTCTCGCATGATCCCTGCGTCCACTAGTTTGCGTACTTCCTCGAGAATGGCTTTTGCGCGCTCTGGAGCTTGACCGCGCTTTTTCTGCCGCACCGGGGGATATCCTTGTCGGATTTGCAACTTGTGTTCTGTAATCGATCGTGGCACACCAGTCATGTGCTTTGGTTCCCATGCGAAAATGTTCAGATTCCTTTGCAAGAGTGCGCACACGGCTGCTCTGCCTTTATCAGACAGCGATCCCCCGATCGTTATTTCTTGCTCCGGGTAATCTGGATGGATTGCGACCTTCCGGTTTGATACTTTAGCTGTGCGCTGTTCTGGAGTGTGTGCTGTCTCACTCGTGATCGTGTTACACTCCCTAGGTGGTACTACGGTATTGTAGAGGGTAACAATGCCGCCTT
>LBNU01008667.1:6741-29549 GCA_014162995.1 Artemisia annua | reverse complement strand
GGTTCGTTATGTCCCTGGAGATGTGATATCCTGTGTAAGACGAATTCGAGATCACAATTTGTTGAATAGAAAAGGGGAATATATGAACAACAACGATCACTTTAAAGAAAGTTAAAATCTACAAATCACAGCGACTTAAATGCAAATTAAATAAAATAAAAAGATAAAACTAAAATTAAAAACGTTTATGTTTAAGTTTAAATAAACGTCAACGTATGAAATAAAAAGTGAAACTTAAAGAAATAAAAAAGGTACAAATATGAAAATGGTATTTCTACAAACTTATTAACTTAAGAAAATTATTAGAAAAAGAAAATTATTTATTTAACTATTTAATTATTTATTATTTATTAATTACCTTTTTTAACTATTTAAATAATAACTAAATAATAAGGAAATTAAAACAAAACTTAGAAAGATAAAATAAAAACTTAGAAAAGTTTAAAATATTATAAAAGTTATTTTAAAACTAAAATTGTATTTATTACACTTTTATTCTATTTATTATTAATTAATTATTATTTATTAATTAACTAAATTACAAGATAATATGAAAAATGACTAGGAAAATGGAAAATTTAACTTAGATAAATCTAAAGTATTCTAAAACTTATTTAAAAGTTAAAAATATATTTATTACACTATTTATGTATTTATTATTAATTAATAACTATCTATTTATTTATTAACTATTTAATTAATTTAAATTACAAAAACTAGAAGATGAACAGTGAAATATGTAAATTTATTTTTTACAGGTTACAAATGACTTATATAACTTATAAAAATTATAAAAACTTATCCTAGTTATTTATTTAATATCTAAACTATTTTATTTATTTATTTTTACTAAAACACTAAAACTGTTTTTTGATTTTTAATAATTATTAAATGAAAAGTAAAAAATCTACAAAAAAATATATGTTATGTAGAATTAATGCAGAAAAAATACAAAAATATAAAAAAAAGTAGGTCCAGTTATGAAATAAGCAACAAATAAGCTAATACAGCTTAATAGGCAAACTGGGGTTTAAGGTGTTAAATAAAAAAGGGTGCAAGGTATTAACGAGAAAAGTCCCTAGGGCAACTGGTTATGAGTGTGTGTGTTGAGGCTTGGGTATGCTTGAGGTCTAGGGTTCGAATCCCTTTTTGCCCGTTTTTTCTTTTTTTTATTTTTTTTTAGTTTTCTTTTTACACAAACACTAAACAACTAAAAATATAAAACTTTTATAAAAACAAAGTTCTTAAAACTCAAAAATAAGCAGAATTGGAGCTTATGTTCTTAACAGTTAAGCTTTTTACTATAAAATGAAAAGTTTAAAAGAGCAAAAGCTTCTAATAAGCTCAAAGCTTAAAACAAAAAGTGAAATAAGATAAAAACAAGTATACTAAACTGGATTAAGTGAAAATAAACAACAAAAAGCACTGAATCAACTCAAATAAGCAAATAAGCACTTTACTTTTTTTTTCACACTGCACAACCACACTCTAATCAGTCAACTTAATGGGCAATTTTAGCTTAGGAAATAAGCTCAAAAGTACAAAATAAGCACTGGAATAGAAAGGTTGTGTGGCAAGGATTCCAAAAAGCCAAAGCTTACCAAATGGGGACCACTGGTGAGCTTATTAGAAGCTTATGAAAGCTGGGTCAACACACTGTATGTTCAAAACACACAGGGATTTGGACAAACAAAAAGCTTGTTGCAGCCCTAGTGTAAGGTCTTGAAAATGAGATTTAAGCTAAAAGACCTTGAGACTGGTTGCTTGGGATTATAAAAAGCCAAAGATTGAAAGCTTAAGCTCAGTTATGAGCTTTTGATGGGCTTATAAATATTGACTCACTACACTGATTGCTCAGTGTAGTGGTTTGTTTTTCTTAACATGATAAGCAATTATAAGCAAACAAATAAGCAGATAATGGGACAATAAGCACATACATAGATAGCTAGCCAGATGGGCTTCTGAAAACACCAAGTATCACAAGCTAATACCAATTATTCAAGCTTATGCAAGCTTGTGAAAGTGAGACTTTAAGCTGTGTGCAGGGCAATTGTTATGAAAAAGTACTAAATAGCAAAGACCAAATAAGCAGTTTAATAAGCAAACTAAAATTTATAAAAAATACAATAAGAAAGATTAGCAGCCAAAGATTAATATCTAAAAAGAACAAGTTATGAAGTTAAGTATTAAGTCCTATATGAAATTATCTATTTTATTCAAAAATAAATATGACTGAAAGTTTGACTTTTGAAATTACCTAACAAGTTTGACTAAAGTGAACTTTGATCCTAATTTACTAACTGATTATGTAATATTAAGCTATTTAAAGATGAAATTAAGTTAGATAACAAACTTATACACTAATATGATGAAATTGAACCTCTAAATCTTTAACAGATTACAAGTAATATGGAGTTGAAATCTATTTTGACTTTTTTAACAAACAAGACCTAAGTTTTATGTTTCCACTGACCTAATTAGACCTATTGAAACATGTGTGAACCAAAAACAACCACAAAAACAAACTAGGTATCACAGATCTCTACTGAGCCAAACACTCCTATATGAAACAGATTTAATGATTTTCAAATGAATTGAGTGATTACCATAAACACTGGATTAAAAAGACTTCATTTATGACTAAATTAGATTAAAGGATGAAACTACCAGAAATTATGCAGATAACTAAGTTTAAACCAATGATGTAATGACTGTTTAAACTTGAGATTTTTGGCAATTCATGATTCCAACTAACAAGCTAATTATTAACTAGATTATGATTAAGTGACAAAAACAACACAAAACACAGATTGAATGAAGATTAATCACAAAGAGATCAATATGAGAATTTGAGATTTAAGCTTACAATTGAGCATCCAAGCTAAAACACAGAACCAAGGTTAGAACATCCTATAGCTTCCCAAGAAGCAAACCTACCCAAGGCATCAAAATATACCTGTCTCAGCTTCTTCATTGTCTTCTCCATGAATTTTTATTTTTTCTCACTATTTTCTTGATTTTTTAGATTTTTTAGTTTTATGATCAACACTGGTTTTAGGTATCTAGAAGCTTATGCAAGCTTCATAAGGAGCTTATGTGAGCTTTTTGAGTCCTTAACATCAGCTACAACAACACATTCATGATTTTGAGAATTTCTTTGATTTTGAATTTGCACAAAACTGAATTCTTATAACAAACTTTGAAATTGATTATTAAACGAGTTTAGATTTACATATAGAACACTAGGAAATCACTTTTGAAGTTTAACTATAACTGGAATTTAAGATTTAACAACTACAATTTTGAAAATACAAATTAACTAGATAGATACTAAAATGCTTCTTTCTTCAACTTTATAGATATTCTTGTTCCTTGTCGACTCTGAGTGTTTCCACTTCATCTCAACCTTGAATCATTGAAATTCATCATAAACGTCCTTTGGCTTTTTGCGCGCAAACAGTATTTGAACAGTGGGAGTGGTTTGAGACAATTAAAAGAACTTTGGTGGTTGTGGAGGTGTAGGGGACAAGGAAGAGTACTTTGGTGGCCAAGTTGAGAAGTTAGTAACAAATTCTACCTTTATGAGTTTAACAGTGATGAAAATTGGGGGAAGCATTTATTGTGAAGTGGTTTAGAGTATGGGTGTAGGGGTGAGCTGGGGGAGGTGGAGGATGAGGTGGTAGTAAACACCATGTTTCTGGTTTGCAGGTTGGGGTGAGGAGGGTGAGCAGTGAAGGTGGGAAGGAAGACAGTCAACGGGTTTGACCCTGTTGTTTGTTATATTTTTTTGGTTTGGGTGGGCAGACAAAGGGGTAGGGTAATTGGTTGGGTTTATTTTTAAGGGTTATGGGTTTTGTAAATAATAAAGGGTGGTTTGGTTTTGTATATTTGGTAAAGTAGAGGGACCAAATCTGCCTTTCTGAAACTTTGAGGGACTGATTTGCAACATTTCCAAACTTCCAATAAGGACTAACCTGCCAATATATATTTACACAAGGCCAAAGTTGTATTTTTTTTTTCATTTCTAACTTTAAAGGACATTTGTGTAAATTTTGGATTTTTGAGGGACTGAACTTGTAATTTCTCAAAGTTATCATCAAGGACCATTCATGCCAATTTTGAATAGTGCAAGGTTTATTTTGATATTTTTCCCTTTTTTAAAAACCTTAAGGACTATTTTCTGACAATTTTGAACTTGAGGGACTAAAGTTGTCATTTTGCAATTCTTAACTTTAAAGGATTCTTTTGACATTATGAATCCCAAAGGCCTTTGATGATATTTTTCATGTTTTGAATAACAGGGACTAGATTTGCCACATTTTCTTGAAAGTTCAGGGACTGAAACTGCCAATTATGCAAACTTGACTGTTTTTCATCAGTTTTCAATCCTTTTGTATCTGAAACACATAAAAACACAATTCAAAGAGATTTTATGTATTTTGTGGTATTTCTGTGTGTTTTCAGATGTTTTTGTAGTCTAAATGTAACAGAAATGATGAGTATTTGCACACTCATCAGTCCTTTTTGAGACCTATAAATGAAAAAAGAAGCCAGGAGAAAGGAGAGCAGTTAGCTAATGTATTTCTTAGTTACATTTTAATGTCGTAGTCATAAATTTTCCCATTTCTGTGTAATTTTTAGCCTTCAAATGTTGTATTAAATTTCATTAGTGTATCTAAACTCAATTCCAGTATCAATTTGAACTTTCTCTGTTAAATTAAGAATTTGGCATTTTTCATTTGAAATTCTCATGTTAAGTAAGTGTTGATAAAAGTGTTGTTTCACAGTTCTTATAAGCTAATTTTAGCTCATTAGCAAGTTTCTATAAGCTCTTTAACTTTTAAATCAGTTTTACTTTAATATTAGAAATACCAAAAAATTTCAGTAGAAATCAAAAATAAATAAAAAAAAATGAAGAAGAAGAAGAGCATGGAGCATGGTAAAATCTGGATGGCCATGGTATTAGTACCTCAGGGGAGGTGTTAGGATAGTTATTGGTTCCCTGGTTCATGTTTTTCTGCTTGGAATCTATTTGTAAGCATTTTACCACTTTTGTCATTTTACTGAAGAACATTTCATTTACTGTTTTTATTTATGTTTCTGATTTTTTTTGCGATCGTTGTTGGTTTAGGGATTTAGGGAATCGTTAATAGGGAATCGGTTTAGGGATAATTGAATGTAATATCGATATTGCCAACAATCAAGAATGTGTGCTTAATTATATATAGATAATTTGTTGGTGGAAAAAACTAGTGATTCGATTGGCAGAATAACTGTTGCCAATTAACTAAATATCAATTGATAAGCCTATAATCTCTTTTTATGCAAGTGTTAGTTTACATGGGTAATGGGTTATGCGACATATATACTGGTGACACGATTATAGCAAACCAAAGTGAGGTGGAGGAGCTCTTAGAAAGATCTGTCCCCACAAGGGCCGCTCGAACTTGGCCCCGAAAGGCGAAAGGGAATAGCCAACCCTTAATCCCCGTGGTTCATATTATACGAGTGTGCACCGGCACTTCGATCCTAACCCGAACTCGATAAAAGATCTTTAAGTCGTGTATAATCTCAATGACATAAGATAATCAACAACAATAGCTCTATTCGAACTTAAAAGTAATCTGGAAGGTAAGAAATTCATGACACCCTCGTAAAAACTAATGTGCAAAGAATATGCATGGTTCAAGGACGCAGACTTGCAATGATGCAAACAATTTAAACTTTTGTCAAGTTATTTGAGATTGATGCGATTTAACTTTGTGTAAGGGTTGAGCAAGCTCAGCAAAAAATTAAGAACAAACGCGGAACATATAGCATAATGAGTCAAGTTCAAGCTTACATCCTGATCACGTGTATGATGGACATCACTCCACGACAAATACACAACATGATATACCGTGCCTAACCACCGGCTGAGGCAAACAAGAGCGCCCCCGGACGCTCAGAAACAAGCACAAGTAATTCAAAGATCCACACAGATGTACTTGAAAGGACAGGTGCTTGTCCGTGGCACAGGGATAACGAGCGGAAGGAGGTCATTGACTTCCGGTCCTAGGAGATAAGTGGGATACAGATCACCAAACCCGTGACTAACCTAAAGAAGTAGGGAACCCTATATGGGAAGATGAGGATGAGTACAGGCGAATCTTACCCAAAAAAAACACAACTTGGGGAACACGCAGCAGAGTGAGCCCCATGGATGACATCAGCCAAAACAAAAGACAAATACAAGTCTCACGTCCCTATCTCCGACAGAGATACGTTGACATCATGATGTAAGCAGGGTACAAGGTCAACCCATGAGGCACAAGTAATGCCAAGGTTTCCTAGCCTATAAATACCCTTGGCATTTGCTATCAAGACTCAGGTCAAGCACACACACTCTTACCTCGCTCTACTCTTTCTTACTTACATTTATTCCCGTCCAAACAAATACTTATCCTTACACCCGAGGTTGAACGTGGAGGCCTCCTCCACGGTGAGACTAACGGTGCGCTATTCTTAGCAGGTTCAAACCCTTGAATCCCATCTCAACATTACCTACCAAGGCGTGTCTACGTCTTTCTTGTGTGAATTAGCATAGCCCGCTAAATACTGGTTCATCACATCCTTAGATGAACTCACCCCAAATCTTATTGATTATATAGTTTCACGCTCAAGGTAATACACATGTAAGTGATACTATATAGGTAAATGAGAGCTTTTACGAATTAATAATCTTGAACGCGACTTTAGCTCATTTGAGTTTATCTATATCGAGCTCTTAACTCGACATGCTTAGCTGAGCCAGATTTCTTATAAGTATACTTTTGGCCTATATAGTAAAGTTCTAGAGTCGAGATCGAGCTTGAATCGCAAAGACTCGTCGAGCTTGAACCGACTCTACCCGTTTTGCAGGAGAGATAGCAACAAAGCTGAATCGAACTTTTATTGTTGCAGGAGAGATATAGCAAGCATTTGAATTAGTTTTTGAGTGTTTGTTAATTACTTGGTTAAATGACACCCGTGAGAAAGAAAGTGATAGTTGAACATTATAGGGAGAAAAATGTGGAGATTTTTTTGAATAACATTAAAATCGAAGAGACGTTGTAAAATGACATTAAAAGCAACTCCCTCCGTCCCATATTAAATGTCTACTTTCAATTTTCAAAGTCTTCTTTTATAAACTTTAACTTTAAATATTTTTATGTATGTTATATACTACTTGATGCAAAATACATGAATGAATTGAGTTTTAAATGTATTTTCGTTAGATATAATTTTTATCAAATATTATATAATACAAAGAAAAATATTTAAAGTCAAAGTTGAAGAAAAAAGACTTCAAAAGTCAAAAGTGGACATTTAATATGGGACGGAGGGAGTATATAATAGGCTGAAATTTCTTATAAATTAAAGTTTGAGATTATTTATTTATTTATTTTATTTTATTTTATTTTTTTATTATTATTTTTTAAGGATTACCCGGTAAAATATATATTAGTTACAGTTGAAGTACAATGGATTAATAGAATGCGACAGAGATGCCACATTAACCACAAGCAACGCTTGAACTACCAAAAATAAAAACTCGGTTGTGACATGCCACAACCTGAGAACAACTAGCTAAATACAATAACAAGAACACCAATCGGAAAAAAACCACTTCAACAAGCAAGTAACACCAACAAAGCCACCAGCTTCACACTAGGAGTATAATACGCCAGTTGAGACAGCCTCATTAACAAACCTTCTCAGGAAAAACCTAGTGGGAAAAATTAAACCCTAAAAAAGAAAGAAAGAGTACAACTCTCCAGTGGAACTCCACTCTAAAAACGTTTTCACAATGCATTATTTTTATTACAAAATTGATAAGCTCAAACTAACCAATATACACCAGGTATTAAAAAATACAGTACTCTAATTATTACATATACACTAAAATCAGTGAGCACCACCAATTCTTAAAGGAAAAAAAAAAGTTGAATCAACTTAATTTTAGACCATCGTAAAATTCTATAACGTACTCTTGCCTAGAGAGACGAATAACAGTTTATGAAGGTGTTTGTTTAAGCTTATATGTGATTTATTTATGAGCTTATTTTTGTTTCAACTTATATTTCACAAGCCCAATTTTCGGTTTTTGAGATTTGTGGGCTTATATAAGTTTATTACGATGAGATAAACGTATATAAGCCCATAAATCTCAAAATAAGCCTGGAAATTGAAGCTTATAAAATATAAGTCGAAATCAAATAAGCTCATAAAACCCATATATAAGCTTAAACAAACATCCCTTAAAACTAAAACCGATTTCAAAATTGTTGTCCAGAAAGACTGACCGGTACGTTTAGGACCATGATTAATCCCTCATTCCCTAACAAGTCCTAATTTCATACCAGAAGCTGGTTGAATACCGGTCAGAATCGGTTAAAATGAAACTAGTCTATATATATACTACTCATAAAGCATTTGTGTTTAATCTTGAAAACTTAAAAAGACTTAAAAATGAGTAAAGTGGTTTCTTTAAAATACATCTTATTAATCTATACTACTTTAGAATGTTTTGGGACTTTTATTTTTAGAAGGCATAACTTTTTTTTAACTTACACACTTGTTATTATCAAGGTTGCAAAAATCGTGAATTGGTAGTCGGGCGGTCAACCCTCTTGTAGCTTATAATCGGTCTAGGCGGGATTAATCGGTGATTAATCGGATTGGCATTTCTAGCAAGTTTTGGGTATTTTCGATGAGTTTTGGGTACTTTCGACAAGATTTTTCTTAAAAAAAAAAAAAAAAAAAAAAAAAAAAAAAAAAAAAAAAAAAAAAAAAAAACATCTTGTAATAGATATAAACAGCGACTATAAGTGATTAAAACTAATTTACGACAAGTTTTGATCGAGTATTTCTGGCAAGATTTGCAAGATTCCAGCAAGTTTAACCACCATTAACAGTCGTTGCCTGTCGTTAACCATGGTTGACCATTTTTTGACCGATTACGCAAATCAAAAAGGTTGGTGGCTCAGTAGCGCCTAGGCGGCGATTAATCGGTCTTGTAGACCTTGTTTTGCAACACTGGTTATTATTAGAAGTTCCTTTTTCAAAAATATAAAATAAAAATTCAAATTTAGTTAAAGATTACAACTACTAATGCAATGCGCACAATTAATTGATGCACTAACACATATTCTATTGACTGATCAACACCTATAATTAATGTTGTTTTTAAAAGACCCCCTCAATAAAAATACAATTAATAAAACCTATTCTACAAACCAAAAAGCTACTTGACAAAAAAATAAAAAAATAAAAAATAAAAAATAAAAAAGCTAAGCTCCATCACACTTTTGACGTCTATAATTATATATCGATCTATGATGCACATATGATGAACTTGAATAATACAAAACAACTTGAATAATACAAACCAAGTAAAAATGCACGCCCATTTATATCTATGTGAGATTTAATATTGGGATGACTCTCTCTAATCAAATACAATAAGAAACTCGAAAAGTTAGGTAGTTACATCCAATAAAAATCAGTTGTACAAGCCTTTAAAGCCTAAAATCTTAGCATCCAGTTATAGACTATTAACAATTGGTCAATCCAATAATATTATTGGTAAACCTTTTAGACCTCAACCAATATAAAGCAACCATTTAATTCATAAGCAACACCCCGTTAGCATAGATGAGGCCGAAATCTTCATCAAAAAAGGGAAGGAACACAATAGGATGACAAGTAATCTTATTATGGTCGAATATGTTGTCGTTGCAATCAAATCTTTTGTGATATGGTTTGTAACATGTGAATATGTTATGGCTGTTGTCGGGTATTTGCTTTCGAATATGTTCATGTTGTGAATGGACATAAGGGCCAGTTGATCTATGTCGGTTGAAGGTGGAGGATGGCAACAAAACCGCAAAAGGTAATGGCTATGGTGGAGGGATATGGGGTTGTTCAATAGGAGAGATGTAGGAGATGTTGTGTGTGTATTAGATTTTTTTGGGACATGGAGTGTTTGAATAATGATTGTGTGTGTGTATAGAATAAACACTTTGGGTGTAGTTTTGCCAAGGCTAGCTTGGCTTGACTTGACTTGTTTGGGCCATTCCCAAGTATTTATAGGGGGCCTCTAGGGTTGTGAGATCACTAGGCATGCGCTTACATATTAATTATGATGTATAGATATTTATTGTACAAATCTAATGAAGCATATCATACCATCTCCTACATACTACGACTACAAGCCAATATTAACCACTATTATCTTTTACCTCCATATTATTAAGGACTACCGTATTTATATTGTCGCAACATCACGTGATTATCCTACTATTATTATATGAAATGGTTTGCTATGAATAAAGCTTTACATCCTAAATTTATGGACATCCATAGGAAAACGTGTAATCGAAAGACATTGTTCGCTAAAATGTTTAATTATAGGATATCCGTCGTCGTAAAGCGCGAGTACCCTGCTAGTACCCCTTAATGTTTCTTAAACTTTAATCTTAAATGGCAACTTTGACAAACAATGTAAACTAAAAACTTAAAAAATAAATAAATAAATAAATAAATAAATAAATCTACATGGGGATTTAAAATTTGAATGAAACTTTTCAACAAGACACTATTTTTAATTATTAAGCACAGACTACATAGTTTATCAATTTTGAATGAAAGCTCACTGACTTGCCTCAGACAGTCAACTTAAATTGTCAACCAAGAATTTGGTCAACAAAAAGTCAAACAGCTCGAGGGCAGAGTGCAAATGTATCCTGGAGAATACAATGATCCCCCGGGTTCGTTATGTTCCCTGGAGATGTGATATCCCACGTACAAACGAGTTCAGAATTAAAAGATGTTGAATGGAAAGGGGTTTGTGTGAGCAAAATCGATCACTTTAACTAAAGTGAAAATCTGTAATTTACAGCGACTTAAATGCAAATTAAACAAAATAAAAATAGAAAACTAAAATTAAAAAGGATGATTAACTATTTATAACAATAATAAAAAGTAAATACTAATATTATTAAAAACAAAAGTAAATTAACTAAAATAAAGAAAATAACTTGGAAAATGAAAATGAAATTTAAAAATGTCAAATAACTTAGAAAAGATGAAAAANAGTACCCTGCTAGTACCCCTTAATGTTTCTTAAACTTTAATCTTAAATGGCAACTTTGACAAACAATGTAAACTAAAAACTTAAAAAAAAATAAAAAAAAAAAATAAAAATAAATAAATAAATCTACATGGGGATTTAAAATTTGAATGAAACTTTTCAACAAGACACTATTTTTAATTATTAAGCACAGACTACATAGTTTATCAATTTTGAATGAAAGCTCACACAAAAATGAATAATAAATTTGAACTCATAAGTGTTACTTACATCAAAAGTCACACTAAAATCACAAGTTCACAAACATAATTATTTGATGCTATATACTTTCGCTTTACACGGTCATATTCGTCTATTTTAATAAGAAAACCAATTAATAAGCATTTAAAAACCGAGTAAAGCTTAAACTGGTTAAAAACTTGTCCAAGCCAATTTAAAAATAAGACCAATCTTAAATTGCACCGAAATCAATTCTGAAATAGACATAATTCTATTTTATTTTTCAATTTGTTGAAATCCTTCAAGTCACCCAAATTATTCATCGTTTCTAGAAAAACAAAATAAAATATATGGCTCTTCAAAACAGACAAGAGATTTGGGCAACTAGTCGCTCAAATAAAATGTTGACAATATTCTCTGATTGTACTTTAGACGACATTTTATTTGAGCGACTAGTTATCTAAGACGTCTTTTTTTTAGTTTATTTTATTTATTTTTTAAAAAAAGAAAAGAAAAAACGAACAATTTAAGCGAGTCTCTTTCTATTTTACGTAAACAAGTAGTAGACAAAATACAATCAATGCGCATAAAAATCTTGAACATTGACAAGCAAATCACCCCCTAACAAAAAGCAGTTAAAAACAAAACAAGGCGGCCTACCAAAAAAACGTTAGCTGTCATCACACCTAAACCCACACACACACACACCAACTACGTGTATCCCAACTAAAATAACCAATTGATCAACTACTGTAATATTCATAATTCATTAGTATTTTAATGGCGAATACTTACCACGGTGATTTTAGTCAAAAGATTGACTACGTGTTCAAGATCGTACTTATAGGCGACTCTGCGGTTGGTAAGTCGCAATTGCTTGCTAGGTTTTCTAGAAATGAGTTTAGTTTGGACTCCAAAGCGACTATCGGTGTCGAATGGTGAGTTAGTACAATACTATAGTTGGTGATTCGATTTCACAGTACTTACTCAGAAGGTAGTCTCTGTCACCCTCGAATCGACGCATCTATATATGGGCATAACCACTACAGATGCCACCCAGGAGGAAAACCCTCCACGGAAAGACTCGAACCTGAGACCTCCCGCATGTGATAACACCTCCTGACCAACTCTGCTAGGTAGAAGTTGGATACGACCCTACATTGTACAATGAAGTTTAGAGTTTATAGTTGTTTTTTTAACGAATTTTATTAGTCCTAGTAAGGAGCTGCGGGCTTAACAAAGCATTACAAAGATTACAATACCACTCTATCCAATCAATCGAGGCTTTTCTATATCAATTTCAAATTCATGTATAAGTGAATAGCTTGATGTTATTGAGAATTGAGACTTTGGTTTGGACGTTTTAAGTTAAACATGGGCTCATTGCGAAAGCGCCAAAGGATCCATAAAGTTGATTGGACAAGGGCATAAAAAAGCATTACATTTGTTGTAGAGAAGTTTGTTTGATTTGTCGTAGTGAGCACATCAATCAAGTTCTGGATTTGAATGTTTCGGACTTTCCACCATTTGAGAACCTCCGACCAAGTACCTTTGCAACAGAGCAATTCACAAGTAAATGTTCTTCCTTTTCGAGATCTTCGTCACACACCAAACACCTAATCGAGTGTAAGTCAATACCTCTCCGATCAAGATTGGCTATTGTTAGGATTCTCAATCTTCCAATTCACCATGATGCAATATTAACTTTCAAAGGAACAAGCTTATTCCATCTTGCGGGAGTAAAGTCCAAACGAATGAAGGAGTTGGTGATGTAATTTCGCATACCTTTTACAGTGAAACATCTTGATGGATCTGACGCACTCACATTTATCTTGGCTAGATGAGAGAGCCATATTCGAGAGCAGGCTGTGGAGATCCTAGAGCTCAATTGATTCAGCAGAAGACCTTAATTGCCTTCGCCACTGCCAATGAAAAAAAGACCAGGAAGTGAAATTTGATCTATTTGCCTTCACCACTGCAAATGAAAGAAAAGACCAGGAGGTGAAATTGGATCTATATCAACAGGAAGCCCAGTTGGAGGGTTTGGTTGATTAATATGCACATACGGAGTTGAAGAACCAAGGGCGTTTCCAGAAGCAGCAACATAATAGGTTGGGGCTCTAACACACACTCGACAATCTTGGATGGATTCAAGACGAAATAAACGTGGGAAAGAATCCTTGAGAATTGAGTTGCCTGCCCAAACGTCTAACCAAAAACACGTGCTTCACCATTTCCGAGCTTCTTTTTGTGCAAAAACATGGTATTACACACAAAAGTACTTGTTGCATCTCAATTCAACAAGAAACTATAAATTGATTTAAAGCAGCGTGAATCTAACCCACAGATCTAACCACCACTGCTACTCAAGTGTGGTTCTATCACTTATATTAGTGATAGTCTCTATTACAATGAACCAACAAAAATAGATCAAAGGATCAAGAGTGAATAGATTGTGTGTAATAAAAGAGAGAACGTAATATGGTACATTTTCAAGATATGACAAAGAAAACAATATTACATAATCTTACCAAATAACGGACAAGATATTGCTGAATAAATTCAGGCTTTCAACTATATTTAAAACTTAAATCTGGAAAAACAATTAGCCAAAAAGACTACCAATGCAAACAACAATCATTACAGGTGATCAAATTTAAAGTGTCCAAACTCATCAGTGGACCTATACATACAACATATACATTATAGAAGAATAATAGTTAAAAAAATNAGGAAGCCCAGTTGGAGGGTTGGGTTGATTAATATGCACATACGGAGTTGAAGAACCAAGGGCGTTTCCAGAAGCAGCAACATAATAGGTTGGGGCTCTAACACACACTCGACAATCTTGGATGGATTCAAGACGAAATAAACGTGGGAAAGAATCCTTGAGAATTGAGTTGCCTGCCCAAACGTCTAACCAAAAACACGTGCTTCACCATTTCCGAGCTTCTTTTTGTCTTCACCATTTCCGAGCTTCTTTTTGTGCAAAAACATGGTATTACACACAAAAGTACTTGTTGCATCTCAATTCAACAAGAAACTATAAACTGATTTAAAGCAGCGTGAATCTAACCCACAGATCTAACCACCACTGCTACTCAAGTGTGGTTCTATCACTTATATTAGTGATAGTCTCTATTACAATGAACCAACAAAAACAGATCAAAGGATCAAGAGTGAATAGATTGTGTGTAATAAAAGAGAGAACGTAATATGGTACATTTTCAAGATATGACAAAGAAAACAATATTACATAATCTTACCAAATAACGGACAAGATATTGCTGAATAAATTCAGGCTTTCAACTATATTTAAAACTTAAATCTGGAAAAACAATTAGCCAAAAAGACTACCAATGCAAACAACAATCATTACAGGTGATCAAATTTAAAGTGTCCAAACTCATCAATGGACCTATACATACAACATATACATTATAGAAGAATAATAGTTAAAAAAATCTCGCCAAATATAGGCTCAAGAAGAATATATGATAGAAATTATTTGGGGAAAAAAGAAGCAAGTTATAGTATACAAATAAGTCAATCAGGTCACGTTTTGTTGGGTTTCACTTTAGCAAAATCAACAAGGTCTCCAAATAGCTTGTCCTCTGCCTTTTGAGGTTTCCCTGATGGTACGTGCATGTAAGAAGCATTAGCCATTGAAGGACCATTGTAAACAGTACTTTCATCTCTCAATGACATACCCGACATTCTTTGACTCATATATACTGCATTTTGTTGCTGCCCATATCCGTTTCCATAACTGTAACAGCCACCACTGCCTCCACCATAGCCATAGGCTTGTGCCATTTGGTTATTATACATCTGTTGAGCCATTTGTTGATTATACATGAAAGCCATTTGGCCAGGTTGATTTTGTTGCTGTGGAAGCATACCCACTTGGAATTGTTGTTGAGGAACTTGGTTGGTATAGACGGGCTGGTGGTTCAGTTGCGGCATATAGGTGCTCGTTTTTTGCTGCATGTTCATACCAATTACCTGATTATTGTTGTTTCCCATGGTTTGAAAGCCCTGAGGTTGAGAGTATTGTATGCCTACAGATTGATTATCAGCAGGCTGATCTTCCCAAGACGGTAGTGGTAATCCACCATTCATAGAACCACCTACTAACAAAATAAAAAATATATCTGATCGATACATTAAATTAAGAATCCCTATAGTATGGTGAAAATTATGGATACCGTCCATGCTCAAAACTATTCACAGAAATGGTTCCTGGTTTCACAGACTGTTTGTTTGCATTTTTCGTCCCTATTACCTCAAACTTAACAACAGATGCGTTAATTTTGTAATCAAATGACCATTTAACCAGAGACGGACTCACATGGGAGCCGGGTGTGGCACAGGCCACACCCAATTTTAGGTCACACATTATAATTTTTTTATAAATATGTCTTTTTTGGGCTCGTGCAACACCCATTTATACCTAATAAATTCTTTATCGAGCAACTTTAGTACTCATGGTCATAAAAAAAAATTGTGCAACACCCTTTCAAAAATCCTGGGTCCGTCTCTGCATTTAACCCTATCAAACCCACACTTTTGATCCTTCAAGTTTCTATATTTGATCTATTTGGTCCCTATAGTTTAAAGTAAAGTCATTTATTGCACCTAGTTGAGATGTGACTTGCTCATTCTAACCAATTCTTCTAACTTGTGTCAAACTGGCCCTCCACTTCAAAACATACAGTAAAACATCTATAAATTAATATTCGATAAATTAATAACCTCGATAAAATTAATAATTTGTCAAGTCCCAACTTCGGACCAGTATAAACTTGGACCCTAATCGATAAAATAATAAGATAATATCTTTTTTTGAAATCTTAGTGTATATATATTGGTCCCAACGAAACTATAAATTAATAATTACTAAAAATTTTCATAATTATATATAAAGGCCATACGTAATTGGAACTTGTACAAATTCAATTAATTCAATTAAGTGTGGTGCCGTTCTAATAATAATAATAATAATAATAATAATAATAATAATAATAATAATAATAATAATAATAATAATAATAATTAAGGCTATACGAAATTGGAACTTGTCACAACGAAACTAACATTTTACTTATTAAAAAAAAATGAACTTGACAAATTCAATTAATTTGTGAATGTGAATTCATAAAATGTTAACGTAACTTGTTTTTTGAATTTACTTTTCATCTCTAACTAGTATACATTGTAACTAGTATATTGGACGTGGAAATTTAAAGGCTATACGTAAAACTTATTTAAATTAATAAATTATTAATTTATCGCTATAATAATAACTCACTAAATTATAAAATATCCTAGTCCTAACATCATTAATTTTTAGAGGTTTTACTTTATGTTATGAAGTTACTTTTTAGGATTTAATTGTGCTTCAATCAAAATAAAGTGGTTTTTTGCAACAAAAAATGAGATTCCACAGGCAATATTGGTATTACACTTGAATGAAAGGTCATTTGGTATATACCCGAAGATTAAGTCTGAGTTTGATGTAGGTCCCATGTAATCTTGGCCCTTTTGCTAATTTACCCAAAGTTTAACGGACCAGAGACATACAATGGAAGTAAGCACTCAACCATATTCGTAAAAAAATTTCAAAAAAGGACCACAATGGAACACTGAAAAGATCCAAATACTTCACTTACCAAAGGGGCATTTTTGCAACTTACTCAATAAACTAATGTTATATCTTATGAAAACCAGCAGTTCAATGCATATGACCTATGTTGCACGGAAACGCCTAAAGGGTCGCGTCTCCCGTACCGGAAACGTTTCGGAAACGGGAAACGCCCGGAAACGCCAGGAAACGCGGCGGAAACGGTTTTGGCAAATGGGAAACGTTTCACATCTTTTCGAAATGCCTGGTGTTAGGCAGGAAACGCTTGGAAACGTTTCTGGGACTTTTATTTGCGTTTCTGGGCCATTTAAAAGCCCAGTTGACGGCGGTGAAACAGATTTTCCGGTTAAATACTCGCTGGAGATGACTCCGGTCCGGTGGAGGATGGTTGCCGGAGCTCTGAGAAATTGTCTTTGTTAGTTGAAATGTGAACAAACAGTGTTTTGAGTGATGAGTATGAAGTAAAAAGATAATGGTGATATTAATAAATTAGTGTAGATTTGTAACCGTTGGATGGTGTAACACGTGGAATATTGAACTTTGAGTCTATCTTTTTGTCTATCGTATTTAGGTTGGCACTGTATCTTTTTGTCCTCACTTTTCTCAAATCAAATCTCTTATTTTAATGTTTCTATCTTTAAAATATATAATTTTGATATTATTACTGCGTGGTTTTTTTAATGACCAGGTTGACAAATCTTTGCATCTAGTATTGAATTTTGATTAATTACATTTTGGTAATAACAATTTATGTATGATATTTATTTATTTTATTAATAAATATATATAAAATTATATAAAATACACAAACGTTTCTGGCCGTACCCGTTTCTTGGATTTGGGATATCGACGTTTCTAAGTACCCGTTTCCGTCCCCGTCCCCGTTTCCGTATCCGTCCCCGTGCAACATAGGCAGTAGTAGCTTATTTCGATAGGTAATCTATGATTGCATTATCACAACTATCGCAAAAACCAACAACAACTACAATTTGCCTAGCAACTAAGCCAAAACATGTGGGCACACTCAAACTAGTTTGCAGGAAGTACAAGTCGTTACATAGAACTGACAAACAACTTGATAAACCTTTGAGAAATTCTAGGGCGCCAGGATTCCCAAAATCAAATACTCCGTACACCATAATACCAATTCACGTCTTTAATAAATAACATCAAATGCAATCAATATATCAGTCATGTGTTCAAAATATACTTTTTGTCCAAATTCTGTTTGGCTCCAACTTCCACCTTAATGTTGTTTATAGTTTCAAACTTACTAGCAAGGGAATGACAAATTCAGATCCTACGTGAGTTGTGCATAAAAAGCTGAACTTTATACATATGAATCTAACACAGTACAAGCAGATGTCTAAGTGCATCAGACGGTAACATACCTTCACCTTTTCTCCGCTGTATACAACTTACTTTACGTTTTACCATCATATGTAACACACTTGCTTTTTCATGCAAATGTATTACATTTAGAGGGTGTTTGGAATTACATTTAAAAGTAAGTTGCAATACGACACAATCAATTTACATACAATTGCACGAAAACATAAGCATGTTAAAGTACATTAATTTGCATACAATAAACAACCGTTAAAACTTAAAACCGTAAAGTCTACCTGAGTAACCGAACTAAGAACATCCCCTTGCCCATTACTCACACTCCTCGGCGCCACCGGATTGGGACTCGACCCAAACCCAACATACTTCCCACCTTTCGAAGGCGGCAACCCTTCCGGCCTAGACTCATTCTCCGCCATCTTCCTCGCAAAAAACCCCTCCTTCCCCGCCGCAGACGCCTCCAACTCCTCCCTACTATAAATACACCCATTCGACTTCCCCGCTCCCCCTCCCCTTAAATCCCCAATAGTATTATCCCTCATAATAATATTATTATTCCCACTATCCCACCCGCCCACCACGGGCGGGATAGCAACAACCGGGTCCTGTCTGGACCCACTTTCCTTAACTACAGGTGGGTCCTGCCAGGACCCACCTTCAGCTAAAATACGAATCCTGTCTCTATAAACAGAGGCAGCATTCATATTATACTTAACAACAATATCAGTTTCTTTAGCAATACCATATTTTAACAAAAAGTTATTGAAATTCTCATTAGAACCACCAGATTCCATTTTTTTCAACTGGATTTCAGACCATGAGTCCATAGTAACAGATCTAACAAAGGAAATGTGGACACCTAGTCCTCTGTGTTTGCCTGAACATTCTAAACACATGAATATGCCGTAGGAGACTGAGGCCCATTGTGGGTTTTTTTGGGCACAGTCTACGCATGTTTTGTTTGATGGGTGTGACTGGAGTTCACGGAGACGACGTGATGCTGAAGCTGCCGCCATTGGGGCTGTTGTTTGGGATCTTGTGTTTGTGTGTGTGTGTGTGTGTGTTTTTTTAAGGTGAAGTGTGTGTGTTTTTCTTTTTCTTTTAACTTTTTTTTTTTTTTAGAAGTGTAGAAGTGGTTAAAGAGTTGGAGAAGTCATGATGTGTGATGTAGTAAGTAGTCAACATGAATCTTTAGAAAAAGTAAAGTACAAAGTTGTGTTTGTGAGATAACGATTAGTTATTGACTTTGCTTATTGTTATTTAAGGCAGAATTGCATATATATCCCTCCCAAAGTGAATAATTGCATATATATCATTTGTACAAGTTTTTGTTGCACATAGTACAATGGTTTTTATGCATGCTTTGGATATATATGCAATTATGAATTTTCGGAAGGATATATATATGCAAAAACCCCGTTATTTATTACCCTTTTTTAAAGTGATAGAAATACTTTCTTTAATTTTTAACTTTTTTATTATAAAATTGCGAAATATAAAACAAAATATATAAATTTAATAAGTTAAAATTAATATAACATAAATAATACAGAACAGAAAACCATAAAATACAATAACAAAAGTTCTTGACAACCTTTAAAGATTATAAAAAATGAAAAATAAATTCATAAAATAATATTGATAGTTTAAGGGTTGTATTATTATTTTTTTATGAATATGGGAGATTTTTACATAACATTTATAATTGTACATAGCTTTTAGATTGTTAGAAATAACATTACTTATCATGTTTAATTAGAACTTGAGAGGATCTCAATCTTTTTGAATTCTTGAGTTACTGTTCATCTACACTCACCCAAGATTATTAATGTTAAATGTGTTATTTAATTTGATTATTTTACCTACGTGATCATTTTACACTTTGTTTCTAGTCATCTTGTACGAGCATGTGCAGCAATAACTTGGAGCTCCACGTTAAGGGAATTTTAACGCACGTTAGGGTGCGTTACCATTGTGTTCGGGTGCGTTAAGGCCGCGTTAACGCGGCAAGTTAAGCCGGTAACGCCACGTTAAGTGCATGTTGGGTAAAAAAAAAAGAATCATTCAACCCCATCCAACGTCATGAAATATAACCGTTATATTTGGAAAAAAAAAAAAAAAATCATTTGCACCCCCTACATTAATTCAAACGGCTAGTTTTGTATTAAAAAAAAACAAAAAAAAATAAAAAAAAAATAAAATCATATAAACACAACTATAAATACCAACTAAACACATATATATTTTTCATACATCCACTACTAATTCTCCACTCTTTATACTTCTTATATAAGAAAAAAAAAACATTCTTCACTCATAATGGATCCAAATCAAAATAACGAATTTGGTTCGAGTTGGTCAGACATTGATGACGAAGAAGACATACAGTTTATGGTTAATGCGTTCGAGTTACATCAGCGCTTAGAACAAGAAGAAGCTCATCCTCAGGTGCCCCGTACCCACATATATCGTGAACGTGAGCTTGCAGAAGAACGTTTGCAAAACGACTATTTCGTTCAAGGTTGCAAGTATACGTACAGTAAATTCCGTAGGAGGTTTCGTATGAGCCGGAAACTATTTCTACAAATAGTCAACGGTATTGAGTCTTACGAATCCGATGTTATTCCAGCCCACTTTCAATACTTTAAGGCAGGAGCCGATTGTACGGGTCGAGGGAGTATTAGTGCACTTATGAAGTGTACATCTGCAATACGACAATTGGCGTACGACACCGCCCCAGATGCGTTCGATGAGTATTTGCAAATAGGTGAGTCTACTTCACGTCTTTGTCTTGATAATTTTAACATGTGCGTTATGGATTTGTTTATGCATGAGTTTTTAACATGTGCGTTATGGATTTGTTTATGGTCCGACATGCAACGTATTTACGAATTGCATGAGCGTCAACATAATTTTCCGGGTATGCTTGGTAGCATTGATTGCATGCATTGGGCGTGGAAAATTGCTCGGTGGCTTGGCAGGCCAATTTGGTAGGGGTGATAAGAGATACCCAACGTTAATGCTTGAAGCTGTTGCTTCACAAGATTTGTGGATTTGGCATGCTTTTTTTGGTATGGCAGGGGCAAATAATGATATTAATGTTTTAGATAACTTTAACTTGTTCGACAACATTCTTGTTAACGAATCCCCAAGGGCACCCTATACGGTAAATGGAAGAAGGTATGAACAGGGGTATTACTTAGCTGACGGAATTTACCCGCAGTGGTCAAGTTTCGTCAAATCCTTCTCGGCAACGACTGACGAGAAACATAGTTATTTTAAAAGGAAGCAAGAAAGTGCACGCAAGGATATCGAACGTGCTTTTGGTGTGCTTCAAGGACGTTGGGGTATACTACAACAACCGGCCCGTGCATGGGAAATTGTCAAGATACAAAGAATCATGTATACCTGCATTATTTTGCATAACATGATTCTAAAAGATCAAAAGTTTACACTCCGTGAGTATGGCAGAATGTGGGTGGATCCGGCACCAAATTTGAGTCAAGAAAGGTGGATCGACAGGTGTGATACACAGAGGCGCAAGACAAGGGAAATGCGCGATGCAGGAATGCATACTCAACTCCAACGAGACCTTATAGAGCATGTTTGGCAGAAACGTCTTCAACGCCAACAACAACATGAAGAAGAATATTCCGAAGATGACGAATAAGTAGTTGTAATTCGTATGGTTTAATTTCCTATGTTTCGGTTTTTTTCTTAATCGTTGTTATTGTTATTTTAAGTTTTTTTATATTTCGTATTGTAATGTTTAAGTTTTAATGTTATGTGGTTTATTAATTGAATTGTTTGTTTTAATTTAGGGGTGAATATGAAAATAGTTGAGTTAAAGCTGAGTTATTGTTGTGGGTGTTTTTTTTCTGAGTTAAGGTTAAAGTGTTAAAGCTGATGTGGCGTTGGCGTGGCACTGAGTTAAGTTATAACTCGTGTTACTGATGCACATGCTCTAAAAATATCATATGTGATTTTCACTATTCGCTTTATATAAACGTTAATTTTTTCACATGTCAGGTAACCTAGGTAAATTAAATAAAATGAATTATCATTTCTCTTTGCATAATACCACTTACTTTAATGTTCAAACTTTAAAGTGATTATTGTTGCAATATAATCATATTGCACTTGTGCAATTTTGTCTTGAATGGCATAGAGCCTATTAAACACTGCACTCATATCTATATCACTAGGGTTAGGGGTGGAAGATAAGATAACAGATGAGAGTGGAGTGAAGGAATGAAGTTAAAAACCTTTATTTATAGTCTAAGAAAAGAATCTCGCCCCGCAAGTACGCCGGGCTTACTATACTCAAAAAAGGTTGTTTGTTTGAACAAACTCGGCGAGCGTATAACAAATTGTTGCTTACATAGCTACAACCAACCCGTGTCCTGAAGAATTCATTCCTTGCATAAAAAGAATGAATAGTAGAAAAAAGATAATCGAATCAATTTGCCCCCTTAGAGCATTAGG
>LBNU01008666.1:90095-108535 GCA_014162995.1 Artemisia annua | reverse complement strand
GTTTCATTTATTACGATTTTAAACGTCTAACGAATATACATTTGCCCGTTAGGCCAAATATATATAATATTTACAAATTAGAGTCCAAAAGTATAATTATTACAATGATTTATCACAAGTTTTAATAAATACCAAGTTTGTATACTCTAAAAATACGGTTGACATTGTTAGACCCTAAGTTTCTAAAGTTTACAGTTTAGCCCTCGAGGTTTAGAAAATTTTCAAATGTAGTCCAAAAATCACCAAATTAAAAGTTTAACATTTTTATATTTTTAATAAGCTCAGAGTACTTAGATTAGCTTATTCCAACAGCTTATTTTACTAAAAAGCACTTATTTCCCTTATTGGGCCTTAACGAATCAAGTTAAGGGCCCAATAGTGTTTTTAGGTCCAATGGGCTAGTGAAAGTTTTGGGCCTGGTCTTGGGTTCATTTTAGTAGTCTAAAAACATAGGACTTGGGCTTTCAGGCCCAGTTTATCATAATGGCTTATTGGGCTTATAAGCCCACGTTAGCTTATATAAGTTTTATTAAAACTGTTTTTGTCGAATCAAAAAGGGTCGAGCAATCATTTTATACGAGTTCATATGATCAATTAAAAAGTGTCATTTGTTTGTTGGGCAAGGTGACAATGGGTTCAAGTCATAAAAATATAAGGTCGTGTGTTGAATTTGGAAATGGCGAGGCCAAAGTGATCGGTCAAAAACTACGTTTGGAAACAGTTTCAAGACTTAGAAATATTTTCTAGTCTATAACGAATGGGTCATGGGACTTACAAAAAGTGTCGAGTTAGTCGTTTATACGTTGTTATTATGTTCGAAACTTTATGTCTCTTGTTTTCTAATGTACCAAATATTAAGAATGTACAATATTATAGGTGTGTTACGTTTATATATTATGAATAATAAGAGTAAAGTAAAACGTAAAATTTACTTGTTCACATGAAATAACGAAATAAGAAAATGGTGTTAAGGCTCACCTCGCCTACTTATAGGTAGTGTAGTGGTTCGTATGGTTCAAGATAGGTTCTAGGTTCAATGTGGTTCACTTCGTGGTTCAGCAAGGTACACAACGATCACTTGGTTCCTTCTTGGTTCTCTTCTACAACTCGTACGCTAGGTATTCTTTCTCGTCCCCAAACTTGGCTTGCAAAACTCTCGTTAAGTATATTTGGTATGTTTTTGAGTGTGTAGTAAACTGTGGATGCATGGGAGGTATTTATAGGGAGTTTGAGGTCGTTTGGAAGTCTTGATAAGTTTCAAAGAGTGTGTGTGTTGGCTCGTGTATATTGGTGGCACCTCTCCTTCCACCAATCGAATGGTAGCAACAAATGGAATGTGTAAGAGTGACTCTGTTCATTCTCTGACACCTACTGTAGCTTGTGAGTTATCTTAGATGTCATAGGTCAGTTCATGAGGTGTTAGGAAGCATAAGGACACGTTTTTAGTTATTCATTCACATGTTTTCTTCGTTTCACTTTGTGTGGTTTTAGGGTATTAAATGATTATGAAAACGAACGGGATTTGTCATTTCCAACTCTTGGCTAGGTTGTGAAACAAGTCGTGTAATAATATGGATAGGTTGTTCATAGAAATCGCAAATAAATAGGGTGCGTTTGGGTGTGTCGAGGCAGGCAACAAGAAAGAAAAGAAAAATAAATAGGGTGCGTTTGGGCTGGTATGCCCAGATGGGCTTTTGGGTTTGTTTCGGCCCAGCAAGGAAAGAAAAGAAAAAAAAATAGATTAGCCCGTTTAGTTAGTAGTTGGGTTTAAGTGGCCCGTTAAGTGTTGTAGGCCCATTTAGCAAGTTTAATGGGTCGGGTTACGGTCCAATAATATTAGTGGGTAGTCTCGAGAATTTTCGTAGGCTCGGGAAATATATAAATAATGTACGGTATTTAAACGAAACGTATATTAATAAATATAAACGTTTAAATATTAATTCGCGATAATTTAGACTATCTAGGTGTGTGAGCAAGCATCGTTTCTAAGCAAACATTAAATCACAATATACCGTTGTGATTTATATGATAAGTTAAATAAATAAAAAAAAAATTTTGTCATACGTAAAAGTGGGTAATTAAAGTATGTAATAACTTGTAAGTATTTACTAACCGTTGGGGAAAATTACGAGAGGCTACAAGTACACGCTTCCAAATGCCATATATGTCTAAGAAACTATAAAATTGTCCGAGAACTATAAATAGAAGTACAGCATACATATATCCACCAAACAACAGATAAAGGTCATTGCTAGGTTAAAACTAGAATACTAGACTATCAGTTTCAAGTATCATTAACATCAGTATCCAAATGCATGTCGAAATGACTTGGAATTCCTATAAATGAATAATGTACTTCAAAATACGAACACATGTGACAATGTTGTTAATCAAAACATCATTTCGAAAATCAAACACATCAGTTTTCAATTATTGGTCAAAAAATTCACATCAATAAAGATGTATCCATATCATTATTCATAAACAACAGAAATCTGTAAATGAACACCAAATTTAAAAACGCGTCACGGACACAAACATAAATTGCACTGATTCCACAACAGAAACAAGGCTTGCATCATAAAAACTTGGAACATTAAAGGCATTATAAACCAAATTATCTACATGATATAAGAATGTCAAACAAACACAATTCATATTACGCGCATCATGTAACAAAACACATACCGATACACAAAGAAACAAATACAGCTTACAAAATCACGCCGATTCCAACAAAATAAGAAAGTTCATACATAAATTTACAAACAAAAAACATTATTCAGGTAGACATGTACTAGAATCTTAGTAAAATTCCATAAAATCTAGGCAATGAATTCATATGCAACTCACATAACGCACAATTACACAACCACACCAAAACACACACACGACTTCGTACACTCTTATCAATTCTATAACAATAAAAAACCTCATCATAAAACTGAACCTACAAGACATTAATCATGCTCGCAATATCAGATGCCTAACATCATGATAAATAATACAAATCGTGCACATATATATTTTAAAAGCATTCATCGTTAAATTTGAACAGTAGATTCACACAACATTCGCATAAAAACATGATTAAACAGCCAAGCCAAAACACATACTGTTTCACATACAGGCGTGACTTAGTTACCCTAACAATAACAAAATAAATCAGTAATCATGTAAACAAGCATACTGAACTGTTATACGTAACATCAATCTAAAAAACACAAACCATGAGAAAATACTAAATTCGTAGCGGTCTAAGTTGAATGTATACAATCAACTTGAGCATCATCTACATAAATACAATTTTACACAATCCAAAACATAACTAATAGTGTTTCAGGAACAATAATTTCTAAAATAATCAACTAACAGAACCAAATCATGTACACAAACACTAAAATCTCGTTATCCTCGCTTGATCCAAGCAATGATTTGAAGATTACTCACATTGATCATCCAAACAAAATCACAGTATATCAATAGCAACAACAAACTTCATGCATAAACTGAGAAAATAACACATAACACATTAAACATATAATTAACATCTCGATACATAACAAAAACTAGGCCAAAATTAAATCGGAAAAAGAAACAGTTACTAATTAATCATTTACACAAAATAACGACATATAGCTTGACAATAAATAGCAAAAACTAGGTCACAAATTAACCTGAAAAAAAAAAAAAAAAAAAAAAAAAAAAAAAACCACCTAGCATATTAAACGGTAAAAATTGAACAAAAAGGTGACAATTAAATAACTTATTTCACCTTCACTATATCCATAACTATAACAAGCCTCGTGCATAAAATTAAACAACACATAAACATCACAAATTAATAAATAACAAAAACTAGTAACAAAATAAGCTCACAATGAAAATAAACCGAGAAAAATTAAACAAATACATAATAATAACTTGACGGTAAATAATGAAAAGTAGGTAAAATTATAATCGGTAAAAGTGAAAATAGATGATGATATTATGAAGGAGAGGAGAATCGTTACCCCAAAATTCCATTGCTGTGTGTGTGTGTGAAATAAAATGTTGGGGTTTGGGGGGAAATGGAGTGTTATGAAGTGAGAGTGAAAAGTGTGTGTGGGAAGGATGGGAGGTGTGATTGGGTGTGTCGCGGTCCACTGTGGCTACTTTGAGATTAGTTAGTGGATAAGGATTCTTTCAGGTTATAAACACAACTTGAGTCAAGTTAAGGTATTATGAGCCATTGGATTTGATCCAATGGTTCAAATCAAAAGAACTTCTTTTGATTTGAGGCATTGGATCAAATCCAATGGCTCATAATGCCTTAACTTGACTCAAGTAACTTGAGAGAATCCCAACTCTTAGTTAGTACTTAGTAGGGGTGTTAATCTGTTCGGTTTCCGGGTTTGCGGGTTATATGATTCCCGGTTTGGTAATTTTAAAATTAATTAGAGTAAAATCGAACCAATTATAAAACGGATAAAATATAATTGTATTAAAAATTTTAAATTCAAATAAGATTAACAAATCAAAATTTTTTTGTAAAGTGAAGTAAATCAACAAAATGAAACCAAAAGGTATCACAACTTAAACTAAGTAAATTAATGATAAGAGTACATGATACGGCATAACAAATGTTTAGGGATCAAGTAGGTTGTTTACTCAGGATATGCATCACAATTTTGATTTTAGTAATTTCTTTTAAATTTTTCTTTTTAATATATTTTGATACTTTAAAATTGTTAATTAGAATAATATGATAGAAACTATATGTATAATTGAACATTTTCGTGTGTATATAAAGATATTTGGATTTTTCGGTTTGCTTTGGTTATATTTTTGTCAAACTATACACCAAACCAAATATTACTCCGGCTCAGTTTTAAACCATACCATAAACCAATTAAAAAATACGGCTCGATTTCGGTCTAGTTTATTTTTCGATTTATTCATTGTCAAACCAAATACTGGACACCCTTATTAGTCACACAACCATTTAATCCTCCAGCCAGTCTTCTTTGTATATAAATCCTCTCATCTCATTTCATTCATATATTTTTTGTTTCATTTAGTCACACAACAATTCAAGTCAATTTTATTATGGTAAATTGGTAAGTGTTTTAGGTTATGGTTAAGCGGTCGTTGTAGGGTCAACATTTAGGTATTTGAGGGTCGTAGTTCATACAGTGTCGGGGGGTCGTGGTTTAGCAAGTTTAGGAGGGTCGAGGTTTAGAGGTTGGAGGGTCGAGGTTGTGGTGCTTGAGGGTTGTGGTCTTGGTGTTTGAGGATCATAAATTCACCGAGTTTGGAGGTTCAGGGTTTTGGCGGGTTTTGGATGGTATTTTTTCTTTTCATTTAGCGTTTTGGTTCAAGACTTAGTTCATGTTGTGATGTTTCATTTTTATCAAATTGAGCATCCAATACAATGATCTTCGATGACACTCTGAACCTAAATTAGATGTTGCTAGAAACACCAATAACCTCATAAGAAAACATACCATAACTTCTAGTCTGAGCCAAACAATCTGTTGGGACGAATATACATGTATCAAAATGTATTATAACGAGTACGGGTGGTTAGCCGCGCTTCGTTGCGGGTATATGTAACATTCTTTGTCAGTAAATGACACATTTGTTTTGACAACTTTTTAGTTTTCGGTTCTTGACTAAAAAAATCTTGTTTTTTTCTTCTTCACTTGCAAATATATAAAAACAAAAAGTTGTCGTATTTTAAAATTTTTGAAATTTTCATTATTTCATAATTTAGTAAAGAAGGCTTAAAAAATAACTACATTTTGCATCCTATTAAAAAATTTCTAACAACACCTTACTGGGTTAAATTTCTTTTTAAGGCTAAGTATATCTTACTAACCAATAAAAATTATATACTCGTTACAAGAATCGAACTCAAAAACTCGAGCATAGTAGAAATCTACCTTAACCATCTTGTTATGTTAAGCCTTCTCTATTTGTTTTGTTTATTACTGTAACTATCTGCCTAGAGAAATTTTTGTGTTTCACTTTGTCTTTTGGTCTTTTAATCAATTATCTTGATTTGCAAATTTCTTTTTCTTAAAGATAAAGTCAAAAGTAGTTTTCGTAAATTGTTAGATACTTTAAAGGTGTGTTTTGAACTCTATATTATTTTTACAAAAAATATATATTAAATTCAACAATTTTTATAAAATCGTACGTATATCAAAGTATTGCAATATTGGTCTTATTTTATTTGCAATTTAGAGACCTTTTCATCGGTTTATTTTTTTTATAAAGAAATCGATAGATATTTGTTAGTATTTGATAAATAAAGTTTGTTATGTAAACAAAACATAAATAACTAAAAATACAAGGTAATTTTCGTAACTCATCACATAGTCCAGAAGGTGTTGCGAATTTCTTTTTGTAAAACAAAGTTAAATGTAGTTTTTGTAAAGAAAAGACATAAATAACTAAAAGTATAGGGTGATAATCGTAACTCGCTACATAGTCCGGTATAATGTTTTAACGATCAAGCAACAACCAACATGAACATGGAATGTAGTAACTTATATTCAAGATTCATTAGTTTAGCCATGTTCACCAACTATCCTCATAGCAATAGCCATTAGGAGTAAAGGGCAATATGCTTTCTTCTATCATTTCTCGACCCGAAGCTTTAGTCAATCATACTTAACGAGCTAAACATAAAATGGCAAATAAGCTCTGCCAATGTTTAGCATTTTCCCCAACTATTCCCATATTTATAGCCAAGCTTCTATTTTAGTACATTTGTGCATTCTGAATGTTCCAGAGAACCTATTATCGAGGATTCTATGAAACATTACAGATACATATTAGTTAAACTAGCATGGTCCAGATTGCTATTTGAATTTGGAACACATCTTCAATATATATTCAGACCTGGTTTTCTAGAAGCAGTCTTCATCAGATATTAGATTGTTAAATGATTTACAAATATCTATCTACACAATCGACACCAAGCCATTCTTCAGGTGATCATGGTAGTAGTTAATCATCCACAAAACTTGATTGAGAAGTAAGAGGTTTAATCAATGTTCTCAAAGATTCCATGATACCAGTAAAGGAAGGCCGCTTCCATGGCTCTCTGCAATAAAATAAAATAAAAAGAATCAATACGACGAATTTTATTGTCAAACAACAAGATCATCCAAATATGAGATATGATTGAACTCACTTTGCCCAGCAGGCTTCTATTAAGGCTGCTATTTGAGGATTTACATCACCAGGAATCTCAAGCCTTTTGTGCTTATAACCTACTGCTGCTACAACCTACAAGAAGATACATACACACCAGATGATATAGAGATGGTAATATGGGTGGGTCTATCAGGTCGGTTAGGTAAAAATGGGTCTGGATCAAAACGGGGTTAATTTTTGTGTGGGTCGGATTGGCCATAAAATACTTTTCTGTCCACATTATTAGGATAATAATGCAAATTTTCAAATAACCCATTTGNTATTAGTTAAACTAGCATGGTCCAGATTGCTATTTGAATTTGGAACACATCTTCAATATATTTCAGACCTGGTTTTCTAGAAGCAGTCTTCATCAGATATTAGATTGTTAAATGATTTACAAATATCTATCTACACAATCGACACCAAGCCATTCTTCAGGTGATCATGGTAGTAGTTAATCATCCACAAAACTTGATTGAGAAGCAAGAGGTTTAATCAATGTTCTCAAAGATTCCATGATACCGGTAAAGGAAGGCCGCTTCCATGGCTCTCTGCAATAAAATAAAATAAAAAGAATCAATATGACGAATTTTATTGTCAAACAACAAGATCATCCAAATATGAGATATGATTGAACTCACTTTGCCCAGCAGGCTTCTATTAAGGCTGCTATTTGAGGATTTACATCACCAGGAATCTCAAGCCTTTTGTGCTTATAACCTACTGCTGCTACAACCTACAAGAAGATACATACACACCAGATGATATAGAGATGGTAATATGGGTGGGTCTATCAGGTCGGTTAGGTAAAAATGGGTCTGGATCAAAACGGGGTTAATTTTTGTGTGGGTCGGATTGGCCATAAAATACTTTTCTGTCCACATTATTAGGATAATAATGCAAATTTTCAAATAACCCATTTGTCCTGTTAGGCTCACTGAACCCATTCTCTTTTAGCTAAAATCTATATTTTGACCCGTTTGAGGTCAAAATAACCCAAATTGACCCATAAATTGGTAAAAATTGCTACTGTCAATTTTATCTAATTTTTATTCGCTATCATCAAAAGAATAATTTAAGAAACAGACCTGAGCAGCACTAAGATGACTCCAAGGCATCTGCAAAGTAACAAGTTCCCATAAAATAACACCAAAACTGTACACATCTGATTTCTCATTAGATGGTTCATCATTTAGGACTTCTGGTGCCATCCACTGGGGCTGTTATTTTAATATTAAAATAATCAAAGATCAGTGATATTTAGAGAGAAACAATATAATAATATGGTCATGTAAAAAAGGACTCACGGTTCCCGCAGCTGTCTTGGAGGAAAGAAATGTATTTGCTTTTAACCGCGATAACCCAAAATCAGCAACCTGAATAACAAATAACAAGTTAAACAAATTTAAAACATGTACAAAATGATAAACAAACAAAGGGGCAAATACAAGCAGCAAATTTTACCTTTACAGTATAATTTTTGTCAACTAAAAGATTGGGAGATTTCAAATCCCGATGAACAATTGGAGGATTGCGTTTGTGAAGATAATTCATTCCTTTTGCCTAGATAAAATAAGTAGTAGGTTACTATATAAAGCAATGATATAAACAAATCAGTGAGCAATAAAACATGGATATAGAAGTTATCAACAAGGAAAACGGAATCAAGGGGACTACAACTTATTATTGCAAATTTTTAATACTAAGAAGTTTATTTTACAATCATTACCACATCAAAAGCCATCTTCAGCCTATGCCGCTCATCCAGTATCTTTTTTGGACCAGGTTTGTGCAAAATCTTGAACAAACTACCTCTGCAGTTCAAAACATATACCATAAGTCACTGTAAATATTAGAATCCACCTTCTTTACAGAATACTAGAGGTGGAAATTTCAACCCTTTCATAGTATGATATGTTATCTTGGGTAATATCTAATCTTGAACCAGTCAGACCTGCATAAAACTTTTAAATCGCTTTACTCTTAAGTCAAGATTAATATTGTACTAATGTTGGTTTCTATTATGTTATTTCACTATTTTTTATCAAAAATATAGAAATGGTCAATGAAGTGTTACTGGGTCAGCCCAAGCTAACTCACATTGACCTACACTAAAATGGCCTGTTTTGATCCATTACCCAACCAACCAGACACGCCATCTTAGGGAGAAGACTAAAGCTTTATAGGATTACCTTGGTAGATATTCAGTGACTATCGATAGATTTGGGGGTTGAGTGACAACACCCATAAAGAGAACAATATTCGGATGCTGTAAGCGTCTCATTATTGCAACCTAAGAAATGGCATAAAAAAAACAACAGTCACTAAATACATAGTTTCAAGCAAAGGAAAATAATTAGAAAACCAAATAAGTCATGAACATGGTTAAAACTTGCCTCCCGCCAGAATTCGTCAAATCTTCCAGGATGAAAATCTTGTTCCAAGGAAAGAGTCTTTACAGCAACATCCTGGAAGTGGTAACCATGAACCAATGTTAGGAGGCATAGAAAGATCTTATCTTAAACAAGAATAGTAAAAAAGCAAATAAGAACGATAAAAGAGAGTGGTGTTACTTACTTCTCCATTCCAGTCAGCACGATGAACAGTGCCGAAGGAACCTGAAAATGCAACGAGTGAGTTTTTCTACATTGGAATGTACGATACGCAATGGGTCGGGCGGGTCAAGTGGGTTGCAATTCGCTCATAATGTATTCAATCTATTTCAAAAACTAGATTATCAATCTAGTAATATAGGTTACATGAAACAATAGCTACCTGTACTGTTTAAGACATAGAGACAAAAGTGTTAGCAGGAGTCAGGACATCCCAACCCACCATGTTTTACAAAAACAGTTTCAGACCCAGACCTTTTGTAAACCATCATCAGGCCTGCCCATTATGTGACCACTAGTTCAAACCATCCAAATCGGATAAAAGAGGTTACCTTCTCCAATTTTCTCTTTCAGAACCATATCATTCCATGATATATCAAAAACATCCACATCGAGAGCAACATGGGGTTGGACATCCCACTGTCCACTTTGTTGCATATGTTGTGGAGGGGCATTTTCGACCATTCTTGTTGGGCCTAGAATATTCTGAGGATTAAAGGCATTTGGAACCCGTCGATCTCTAGCAGCATTGGAATGAGGTGGCAAAGAACCTTCACCGTTGTTGACTGGATTACCCATACCGGTATCTAATATAAAATTAAATATAAAAAACTGGAAGTTAGAACTTAGAAGTAATAATACAAGTTTGCTTTTAAAGGCACACTAAATATGATGTTTTCCTAAGTTCTGCATAATTTGTTCAATTTTGACTTTAAAGTTTAAACATCAAACATATGTTTACCAGAATTATGATTACTGGCATACCACATTAATAACGCTTCTTTTTGTATTTATAATATTTTACCTTTTCTGATGAGTTATTAACTTGTCATCATAAACTAAAGATTATTCATCATTGTATCATTTTTTACATTAAAACATTGTTTCTTTGTCAACTACAAGAGATTGGAGCAAGAAAAACAATAATGCTGATATGAAGTTACAGGTTAGAACTTAGAACATAAAGCAAGAGAGTTAACTATCCTTGCAATTTAGAATGTTTCTAAGAAACTTACCAGTAGATGGATCTTCAAACACAAGATTTAACGAGTCAAAGTCAACGAAGTACTGTTTCGCGATTGACTCGTGATTGACCGGGGAGTTGACATGTTTGAATCGTGGAAACCGTAGTGGGGAAAATATTGAGATGGAAGATGGACCATTTATTAAAGAGTCGGGTGCATAGAGGCAACCCGGGTTTTCAATCAAATCAACAAGGGACTCCCTGAAATGAAACTTAGACTTCAAAACCCCAATTAAATCAGCGCACACATACTGAGATTTAATGACCGCAGTAAATCTTACTTATCAATGTCAGAACGAACAAGGCAAGATGATGCATCATCTCTTCTGCAATATCTACAACCCTTGGCTATTCGACATGGTAAATTAATGGTGTCTGCTAAGAACTGTATAAGACATATGTAAGACATCTAACATCCATAAAACTCTTATAAGAAAAAATTAACAATAAATACATATAGCTTACCTTAAATAATAAAGCCCGATGTCTGCAAAGGCCAACTGAGAGGCTACCCATCGGAAGTGCAACAGATCCAAAATGTTCTTTGAGGCCATCACTGCACTCCTTCCACAATGTAACGAGGTCACTTTCTCCAGCTGAAGCTGCACCTCTTGTGAAGATAAAAAAGGAAATTAATTGTGGACTATGGATACATATATGAAACGTTGTGTGGATGATTTCAAAACTTCCTTATAACTTAATATTCAAAAAATAGCAATCTACTTTTTGAAATGGTTTAATTTGGTATTTATACTTTTATATGTCTCAACCTGGTAAATATATTTTTCTAAACAAGCTACTTATGTAATAATATTTGTAAAAATAATCACCATATCTGACCAAAAAACTTTAATTACTAGAATGCAGTTGCCATATAGAAGCAAAAAAACTTCCGTTACCAAACTAGCCCATTGTCGTAACTTTAATTACCATACAGAAAAGGTATACGTACCAGATTGGGCCATACTGCAAAATACGTTGCTACTTCATACAAGCAGTATTAACCTTTTTTATAAATATTCCCATTAAGTTTCATGATTTTATTTTGCTTAAAAGCTCAAAATTTGTTACTTCCCCCAAAACATTGTGACTATAACCGAAACGACTCTTAACTGTTTCTCTCATTGAATCTGAATTATGTTTTGATGCATTACAGAATGAGCTAAATTCTCACCCCATTTGATTGCAAACTAGCTTTGCAAGTTGGTCAACAACCTCGATTGTGGTGAGGCTATTACTGGAAATGCTGTGAAGCTTGTTTTGCAGTTCCCTGAGGTTAGGATCAGTAAGCCGGTCAACTATAATCACTTCAAATGCAGATCCAGTTCCAAAATTTACAGCTTTCAATGACTCAAGTGATGGAATCCGTCCACTTTCTTGGGGGTTGCTGCATACTGTCCATACATATGGATCCATTCCATGAATAAAGTAAAATCCATCTGGGACCTTATCAGAATAAGACAAGCAGCCATTTGCCTGATACAAAATAATAGGAATACATCAAATTATATACTCAAAAGGGTATATATGACGACTATGTTAGATACAGTTATTATAGTACGGACGTACGGCTCATTTGCAATATATATCACTAAAACTAAATAGATAGAAAGCCTAATTTGTCTGAAATTCATAGATACTGCACAGTCGATAATACCAAATTGGTTAATAATAATGTGTTCATTCTTCATCAACTGTTAATTCTAAAGATTTATGTATTGTATTATACTTACCAAACCAGCCTGTCATTGCCTATGATAAATATAGATATAACAGGTAAACAGGGTACCAAGAGAATAATCATCAAAGTATAATATTCCATGTAGGGTTTGGCCCCATAACTTCCTAAACTCCTACAGTCCTACATGAGGAAAGAGACATGTTTGGATATACTCAAGGTAGATCCTTGGGACCGATAACTAGAACTGCTTATGGATTTTAAGATAAGCAGAAAGAGATAACTACGTCATGCAAGAGATAGTATTTGGGTAATCTAATTTAAACAGCATATCAGTTTATTCGTTTTAATACAACTGATAAAAGTCAAACATCGACAAGCTTATTTATATTAAGCTGACAAGCCAATCCAAACACTATCTCCAGCACTGTGTGTGAAACTTAATAAGCTTTTAATGGGCTTATGAGCTTATTAAATATTTGAAATATCAAATCTCATTTTTTATGGCTCATGAGTTTATCAACTTAGAGCTTATGAACTTACATAAGCTAAAAACTCAAGTTGATAAGAACCTCAAGCCACAAAAACTGAGCTCATTAGCTTTTTAAACTTTCAATAAGCTCATCAAGTAAGCTAAAACACACACTCATTTAAGCTTTCACGGACACCCACTCTGTTTGGTAATTCTGCTTATTCTCTGTACTTACGTGCTTACTATAACTTTAAAAAGCCAATTTCAACAACTAACGGATTATTCATTTCCATAACCTTAAAAGCCAGTTATAACGCGCCTTTTTTTCTAACACTACTTTACGTCATTTTACACGTTATAACTACACCTACTTAACAAAAACACTTTCACAAACCACATCCCTACCCAAAATCGATGCGACAAAGCTTCCGCAGAACCCGAACCCGATACCGAAACCCGCACCATTTCATCATGTACACAATTCACACTAAAATCATCAACACTCGTATTCGCCTCCAACGACAACCGCAACGCCAACGCTAACTGCAACTGATACCCTTCCTCCGTCTGCTTCGCCCAGCTCTTCAACTCCCCCTCTCCACCATCACCATAACCACCACCGCCGCTACTCACCGACGGAGCAAAATAGTCGCCGGAAAGTGAACTCTCAGCAAAGCTGCTACCACTAGACTGGCGCTGCAAGCCCATCCTCTGGCGGAAATGAGGATCGTCAGCTGGAAGGTGAGGTAATAAAGTGTAGTTTGATCTTCTAACTGGTGATTCCATTATTATAAGTGTGTGTGAATAGTAAACCCTAAAATGTGGGTATTGTTAAGATTTGGGGTTTTTTTTTTCTATTTTTTTGATTCGGTTGTCGTGTGAGGAAGAAAGGGGGGAAGGGGGGATGTTTCTGAAGGGTATAATGGTAAATTTGGTTTTTACGTAAAAGGGAGGGAATTTGGTACTTTGGTGTTGTGATGGTGATGTAGTGGGGATTGTTTTTTGTATTTTGAGAAAAGGGGGATGTTTCTAAAGGGCAAAGATGTAATTTTCACTTCTTGGGTTTGAATCTGTTCATGAAATGAAACTTCCTCATTTTTAAATGTGTTTTTGTTTTTTAAAAGACTATAATCAAAGTATCAAACATCTTATTACGGTGTCAGTCGGGTCGGGTTGGTAGGGTTTGTGTTAATTCGGGTCAGGTTAAAGTCGGGTCAAGGCTAAAAATAATATACCCGAACCTGAACCTATTTGAACTTGGATTAGTTGGGTTCGGGTCAATTTTGGTCGGGTCAACTGGGGTTCGGGTCAACCCGAATACGAGTAAAATAGTCATAAATTTGCATATTTGTTCTAATTTATATGGATAATTTACAAAATAATATATTAAAAAATTTAGAAAATCCTTATTCGGGTCAAACGGGTCAACCCGAACCCGAGTTAGCCAAACAATTTCAACCTGATACCCGACCCTATTTAGTATTCGGGTTACTCGGGTTGACCCGAATTCAATTTTTGACTCGAGTAACCTGACCCGAATAGGCTTAGTGGGGTTCGGGTCCGGGTCGAGTTCGGGTCTGGTCTGGTTTTTTGACACCCCTACTTATGACTAAAGATCATGGTGTATGATAAAAATAAATTAAAATAAATTGATTGATCGCGTGTTAAGTTGTATTAATCTCTTAGTCGCCAAAGACACAAGATGCTTAAAAAAAAACAAAAAAACAAAAAAAAACCAACCTTAGAGTTTTAGCCTAAATTCACAACTAATGTAAAGTCGTCAAACAATATTGTTTAGCCTAGACTATTCAAACACACTTTAAAGCATCTAAAATGGAGATATGAAACTTGTGTGGAGTTCATGTACATAAACCTAATTGGAGCATCTACAGTTTATAAATGATGGAAAAACGCAAGTTTATGTGTATGAGCTAAAGAGAGAAAATTGAGCGCCGTTATCTTTATCTTAAGTTATCCCCCTTATTTAATGTGCAAGGGGGGTTAGTGGCACAACATAGTACGGTACACAACATGGAGTATGCATACACAATACTACAACAATTTCGTTTACGAAGAGTCTCATCTTGGAATGCATAATATCCATGGCTGAATGCTCACATTTGTGTATTGAAAAAAGAATACAAAGCTCCTCATTTGTACAATAAGTCTTTAATATAAGATTGTCAGTGGATTTTGAAGAGTTAATAAAACTATCACCATCTCATTTTTTTACGATCTTCACCACCATCCTCGGCATCTAAGGGATCGATCCATTTTTTCGAAGACTTTGCTTCAATTTATATCCTAAGAAAAGGAAAAGAAATATAACAATTATGTATATCTTTCTTTTCCTTTGTTTCGTTTCAAAAACAATACAAAACAACGACAAGATCTATGCCTATTCGAGATGATAACAGACACAGATCTCAGAAAATCGTTCCACTTTGATTGTTAAATCTTTTCTAAGATTTTTTTAGGTGGGAAAGCAATATATCATCATAGATCCTTTTACGGAAGCTTGGCTTCTCTTTTATTTCGAAACATAAAGAAAGTTTTCTAACAACTTTGTTATGAAACTTTCTTTTGGCTTGTTTGTTATTGGACCAAGTTGTAAACGAAAACACATTAAACATAAACCTACCCGAGACCCTCAAGGATCTTTGAAGCCTTCTAAATTTGTTTCTTGGTTCGGATTGGAAAACTAAACACATCTAAGGTAGGTTTTGGTTTCGATCTATGGATTGAAGATGATGGAAGTAGGACTGGATATGATTAGTCGAGGGGTTTGATTTTTGACTGAAATTGTCAAGTTGGGAGTATAAAGTATGAAAGGGAGAGCGGAACTGACAATAATAAGACATAAAAAGTAATTAGAATGATAAAGGTTGGCCAAGTTCATGAATTTGATTTGGTTATATCATTAAAACGCGAGGTCTTTGGTCATTGTAATTGGGTTTCTACTTTTACTGATTTCATTTTTGGAACAAACAGATTTTTTTTTTCTTTCTTTCTTTGTTTAGGGTGTTTAAATATTCTAGAGCTAATAATTAGAATACCAATAGATTTGGTGTTAGTGTTTAAATATTTTCTTTTGATTAGTGTTCATTACGGTCTAAAAAATTAGATCAACACTATCTTCATTATCAAATATGGAACCACGTTGGCCTAAACCTATTATGAAAGGTTCAATTCACGCACTTATTTAATCATTTATATGACCTCTCTAATAATTTACACGTACATGCCCCATATATAGAAATTGTATTAGTTGTACGTTATCGTACTCATGGTGTACCTCAAATTGTATTTTCTATGAGTTATGTGATCCTTATACATCACAATGTGAAATAATGCAACACATAATGATGTTAATGATACTGATAAATAGTATACACAATTTGATTACAAAACACAAAGTTATGTAATGGTACTACCAAAAGTGTCGGGAATAAAGAAACGTTGCATAAGATCTATATCAATATGATTTATCATATGCATTATTTCCATGCATTGGGCAAACGCAAGGTTCGATTTTTTAAGCTTTATAGCGTTAAATGCTTCATCTTTGACTCCATTGTCTTATTTACATGATCTTCATGCGCTCTCATAAATATAAATGTGACCTAATCTTCGTGCTCAAGGTATTTCTTTTATTCCATGTTGATCCCATAAAAATACTAAATGATTATGGATCAATGTAATTTTGTCTTGAATGACAGTTTAGGCGTACTTTCTCCCTTCCACACATAATAAGCCTTGGGGATTTTATTAATCATATACCTATTTTTAAAAAAAAATCTTAACAATTTTAGAAAAAAAACTAATTTTTTGTTATATATATATATATATATATAATATATATATATATAATATATATATTATATTTATATATATATTTATATACTATAGTATATTATATATTTGAGGATGTGTGTAATATCTTAATTATGGTATTTCTAAAAGTATATGTTCAGAAAAAGAGTTGTCACAAAGAGTTGCATTATAATCCATGATAATCGTCCAAAGATCACTTTTAATCTTCACATAATGTGAAATGTTTAACGTCAGTGAGAAAAAGTAGGACGCTACTTGTATGGTAAAACATCACACATTCCCTTGCAGAAGTTACTCCTTATTAACTATGATCGAATGTATAATTTTTTTCATTCACTTCTTTAAGGTAATTGTTTTCTAACTTCAATGAAGTCAACCCTCTAACTAAGGAAAGATTCATATGATAAGTTAAAGCACTTCTAAAAAAAGTTGAATTTTATAAATAAATAAATCATTATAATTGGCTTTCTCAGACAGATTAACTTAATGACGTAAATGCGTTCTTTTGTTAGTCACAAAGTTAAATATATGTTAGGATCAAGGAACTGTTAAGATACAAACCAAAGGATGTTACCACTACTCTGCCTTTTAACAAAAAAATAATCTTGACATTTTCCTTTAAATAAACGCAACCATATGTGGCGTAGGATAGAAATATCTTCACATAAATGGAATACCGTTTTTCTTTTTTTTTTTTTTTAAGTAACAATGATGATTCATTTCCCCCTTTGTTTTGTAACGAGATTGTCAAACAAATAGAAATATTAAAAGAATATTATTTGCAATACTTATTAAAGATTAAATAATGCAACTTTATATTCTTCAAACTCATAAATCATACATTATTTATCTTTAATTAATGCTTGAGGACTTTTTTTAAATAACATTATTACAATATGTTATTTTTTTTAGTTCAAATAATAAACAATCAAGTCAATACCAAAATCGATACTTAAATTTATGAAAAAGTTGTGGTGTCAAGAAAGTCAGGTTGTTTCAAAGCTGAATATGACCACACGGGTCAACATGATATTGAATATGACCACACGGGTCAACATGATACTGATTATTACCACACGGGTCAACATATAATTAAAATCTTAAGAATTTATCAGTTCATTCTCATATGTGACAGTGCAACTTATAATTTGCATGAAATTTCATTTGGTTTTTTCACCAGATAAAGAGGGATTTTCACCTTGCAAATCGAGTGGGGGACTGATTCTATGATAAACAAATTGATTTAAAAAAGTATACGTAGGGCTGACAGGTAAACATTACGTGATGAACAATTAAATACAACATTTGTTCATCACACGGGTAAGTTAATAAGCTATAATTTTCTAATGCTACACATAGTTACATTGGAGCAACTTTTATAGTCAAAAACAATGTTTTGCTTCCATGCACGGGATATAATATGTGTTAAGTCATACATGACTTTGTCCCGATAGAGAAAAAAAATTATCTAACTTATTCACTCAAAATCTGCCATTTAAAAGTACAAATAGTTTTATAATTCCCAATGACAAAAGTGACAAATAAACGGGGAACAAAAAACTTATGTAACTTACTCAAATTAAAATACTACATATGAAAAGACTATGTTGATTGAAACTTTTAATGAAAATA
>LBNU01008666.1:68632-86695 GCA_014162995.1 Artemisia annua | reverse complement strand
TTTATTTATTTTTTTATCAGAACAATACTATATATCAAACACGTAATATTTGACATCCTACAAAAATGTTGCAAGCTGAGCAAAAAAACATGCATATATATAGCGTAGTGACTAGTGATAGAAGATATGCATGACGTACGTATTAACTGGATTCATTTGGTGGTATCAATCAAGGCTATATTTCGTGTAGAAATTTAGGCATGATTTGATGAATAAATCAAATAAGAGATTGCTTGATGATCTCAATGCATTCTAATGTCAAGACACCGACTTAATTTAGAACTTTACAAACATAAGAGAGTTAACAAAATGAGAAATAATACATGGACCTAAAAATAGACATAAAAGTGGACCTAAACACATGTGGCATGATCCTGATGTGTTGTAAAATAAGTGGGTCCCTGTCTGCAGCCATCAGGATGATGCCACATGTTTTTAGGTCCATAATTAGGTCTATTTTTAGGTCCATCTATTATTTCTCTAACAAAATTAATACGCGCTTAATATAATCTTAATTGATCGATTAAATTAAAAAACGTGCAATAATGAATTAATTATTGAGTTTTTTTTTTCTCCTCCTTAAATGCCAACTGCAGCCATACACAAGAGGTGACACAAGCGGTTTCTAGAAGGGAAAAAAAAAAAATAATAATAATAATAAAAAACTTTTCGGGAAGGTGTCACAATCTTAGGCCAAAGACATATTAGGAAAGAATTGATGAAGAGAGGTAGAAAAACTTTTTTTTTTCTTTTTTTTTTTATTATATAAAATAGACAGATAAATTCTTCCATATGCATGGAAAGATATAATGGAAATTGATCATTGAATGTGTATCAAACAAACGAAATTCGGCGTGCATGCAACTTCATGGTCTCCAATTAAGACTTTTTAATGATAAAGTTACAATGAAATAGTATTCAACCACTTTACTACAACTCCAACGTTTGTTCTGGACTTCTGGTCAATATTTTATTATTATTTGTATGACTCTAAAATAAATAAAAAATATATCTCTGCAAGTTTTAAAGCATACAAGGTGTGGGAATGTACGGACTTCAAAAATGGAGGGTCTGGTATATAACATTCCAAGAATCATCACGGTCAAAATAAGTTGTCGACACGCTAAATCATACCTATATATATCTCAAACGTAATAGTTCTAAAAATATCAAAGTCACATATATCATCTTAACAGATCATATATACGAAAAGAAAAATAATCAGAAACAATGGGAAACATGTTTGTTGTGCTAAACCCTATGCTTCACGGACTCGTAAAGCTAGCAGGACTCACACCACAAACCATAGAAATAGAACCCGGAACCTCGATGAAAATCTGGGTTCCAAAAGAAATTGTCACAAAAAAAGGCGGGAAAATTGTTTACGTTCAACCAACAAAGCCTGCGGTTGTCCTTCTCCACTCTTTTGCCATGGACGGTATATTCACATGGTTTTTACAAGTTTTGGCATTGAGTCGGGACTACTCAGTTTACGTGCCTGACCTTTTGTTCTTCGGTGGTTCAATCACTGACAAAAATGAGAGGTCGGCTAGTTTTCAGGCCGATTTTGTGGCCAAAGGGTTGGAGAAGCTAAGAGTTGAGAATGCAATAGTCGTTGGGTTAAGTTATGGTGGGATGGTTGGGTTCAAGATGGCTAAATTGTACCCAAAGTTGGTCAAGTCTTTTGTAGCTTCTGGTACTGTCATAGAGATGACTGAATCTATTAGTGCTGAGGCGTATAAGCGACTTGATATCACGAGTTGGTCGGACCTTTTGATGCCCGAAACGGTAGAGGGGTTGAAAAGGATGTTTTCAATTGGCTTTCATAAAGTCCCGTGGCTTCCTGATTTTGTGTATCAAAACATTCTTGACGTACGTGTCTCTTTCTAAATACATGTTATTGCTTGTGTTCTTTACCACAAACATTCATTCACAACATTTTGTTTATTTCTAAGAACTAATAATCTGCTTATAACAAAAAAGATGTACTAGAATACGAAGCTTTATTGCTCTTACATCAAGCTCTAATACGTATTCATACAGATAACGTGATGGTCTTATCTTTTTATACATGCAGGCGACATTTACAAATCGCAAAGAGAGAAATGAACTCTTGGTGAGTTTGGTTGTCCCTGACGAGGATGCGGCCTCAGTTAACTACTCACAGGTAGTAAAAACATTAATTAGTACCTAAATGCTAATTAAGTAATTAACATTAGTGCATAATTTGGAACAAGAGCTACATGAATGTTGCATAGATAGCTAATTATATCATGTGAAACTCAGTGAAAGATATACATTAAAAAACGCTTGAAGACAGTTGTGCTAAGTTTTTCCAATAAAACACGTCTGATCATTCTATATATAATTTGTTCTCCGATATATAATTTTGCAGATGATACATATGTTGTGGGGTGACGATGACAAGATTTTCAATTCCGATCTTGCTAGGACCATGAAACAGTAAGTAAATATCCCTTTCTTCAAATACAGAATTGAAACGCAAATTCAAATGATATGATTATATGTACGTATCACGTATGCGTATGTATGCATATATAAAATCTTAAACTACATTATAATGAATCTATAGCTTGGCCAAGTTTAGAATGCTTTAACCAATCCTAATGTTGTGAATCTGTTTTACTATAGGCAGTTGGGTGACAATACCACATTGGATTGGATAAAAGAGGCTGGGCACCTAGTACCTTTAGAGCAACCGTTCGCATATAATAAACGCCTTAAACGCATTCTTGAACGTGTGACAAAAGATGATCAATAAGTTGATGAATATGTAGTCATATAGCAAACTCGTGTCAATTATCATCTTATATTATTTCTTTCTCGTTTACTTGGATTAATTTCTTTGTTTATCTTGTAACATATACGCAACAAAGTTGTCAGGCATTCATTCAATGTAAATCAATTTGATTTAACCCTTAAATATTTCGTTGCAAATCAGATCGAGGTGCTTATGTATTTGAGTATATGTCCCTAGTAAAGTTGTAAGACCTCAAGTTTGGCATATATTATTCTTCACATCTAGTATAATTAGTTTACAATTTTTCTTTTATAATACATAAAAAGTTATGAACTCAAACTCTACCCTAGCTACCAAGGATTGTATCATGTTTGAGTCCTTCTAAATCTATTTGTAGTTTTTTCATTGACAATTAGAATCATGAATAGAAAAATTAAAACTGAATTATTTAAGTGACAGCATTGATGTCTCTTTAGTTATGTTAGCAACTTATGAGAAAGGGTAGGGCCGAAATAGTAGTCAAACCTTCCACCACCATTCACTGGTCACTGCTGGCGAATGAAGAAATCAAGGAATTGAGTAATTTAGAATATTAGAAGCAAATTTAACATAGATTAGAGGTTTAAATGTATAATTTAACTAGATTAGGATTAGACTATAACTAGGATTAGTTTGCTTACCTTGGAAGACAAGTAAAGGCCCTTTGGCCGCCTCCCTTAAGCTTAGTTTTGTGAAAGGTTTCTCATTCATCTTAGGAGAGGTTTCTAACCCCTCATCTCTATCAATATCTCTTATATTATATTCATGTTTCTTGTATTTATATAACAATTTATACTTAATTGCTTCCTATTTGTTTAATAGGATTTACCCGAACAATTTGGTAGAATTAGATCAGAAAGTTCAGTATGAAAAGTGTTACTAAGAAGTGTAAAATGACCCACTATTTATCGGGACTGAAAATTTAGCTGTTGGAAGGGAACTACACCATTAAAGTTCCCACGGTATCGTTAAATAACGGTACCTTCGGGTTTAATGGTACCGTGCCAGACAAACGCTCCAATTTTTGTCTTTTTGTGGTGAAGATTTATTTGAGGATGTTTGAAGCTGATTTTGGAGGGAAATATGGCTGTTACACTTTTGAATTTAATTTCTCAAATAAAACATTTCTTTATATCTCAAAAATAATTTGTAAACCTAATTTTTGAAAAAAAATGTTTTGTCACATTTATAAAAATGTGAAGGTTTGGAATAAAAAATTTATTTATTTGATCATTTGTCAAGTTGTATATTTGTTTGTTCATACCTTGAGTGATTTTCATCGAAATGAAATATTACAACTAAAAACTTGTTTACGTTAATTTGACGTAAGATGTTTTTATATTTAGTTATTATCAAAGCGTAGATGTATCGACAAATATAAATAATGTTTTTAAACATTATTTGTATTAACAGCCACGTCTGTCTTATACGCTATTTTATCATATATTTATTGAAATTATTGAAAAAATAAGTAAATTTTTTGTATGTAGAGAATGCTTTTTAGATTGATAAATAAATGGGTGTCTTTTTAGTAAGATAATAGTGGGTTTTCTTATCTCAATATCACATACAAAACATATTTAATAATTTCCGTTCCGATAGGTTTATAAGTTATACCTATAATAAAAGTTTATTGTAGATATTAGAAACTAATTCATTAATATCTTTATAAGTTGTTATATTTACGAAAATCAATCTATCAAAAATCTATCCTAAAACCTCGCGCGTGTACGGAGATTTAAAATAAGTATTCTGAAAAAAAAGGAAATGATGACATTATTAATGAAATCTATTTTCAATTAGTTTAATCAATAACCTAATTAAGTGACACCTAATAGTTTTGCCGGTTGATCGATATATAATCTAATCTCTACTACTTATAAAGCATGCATATGTATTTCTTAAACTTATAGTGCTTACAATTTAAGTAATGTTGATTGCCTATAACACTCATTAAACTTAAATGTTTAAATGACAAGTTATACTATTTTAATTTCCGTTTCAAAACAAATTTAACTCACATAGTTGCTTTATCAATACCAATATCTACTACTTTTAATATGTCAACTTTTTAAGTGGCAATTTTTTAATATTAGCCAATCTCTACTTGTTTATTAATTAAAAAAAAAAAAAAAAAAAAAAAAAAAAAAAAAAAAAAGTACACAGTTATTCAATCAATACCAATTTACATGGTTACTCTTATAAGAGTGAATGATATTTACTCCTTGTTAAAACTTAAAAGCTTAAAATTTAGTAATATTAATTGACTATTATATCATTGATAAAAAAAATAAAAATAAATAAAAATAAAAAAAAAATAAAAAATCATCTAGAACTAAAATAATATTTAAAATATTGTTTAATCTCTAAATTTTTATCAATTTTTATTTGTAACCCATGAACTTCTCGCAATATCAAATTGAATCCGTAAGTTTTGCATCAAGAGTTAAACCAGAATCATGATTTCTCAAATACAATTATTTGCCGTTCTACACCGTCACTTTGCGCGGGTATTCGTTTTGTTCTTTCATGTACGTGTAAAGATACAAATGGAAATTGATCATTAAATGTGTATCTAACAAACGAAATTCGGTTGCATGCATCTTCATGGTCCCCAATTATGACTTTCATATGCATGTAAAGATGTTAGAAGTATTAATTACTTAGATTTGAATTTACATAGAGGTGGAAGGCAAGCGAGCAACAAGCTGCGCCGCTAGCCCTTTTTGAATTGCAAAACCAATTCTCTTAAAAACGACATTTGTAAAGATACAAATGGAAATTGATCATTAATTGTGTATTTAACAAACGAAATTCGGTGAGCATGCATCTTCATGGTCTCCAAAAATGACTTTTTAATCATAAAGTTAATCTGAAATATTGTTCTTTCATATACCTGCATGTAAAGATACAAATGGAAATTGATCATTAAATGTGTATCTAACAAACGAAATTCGGTTGCATGCATCTTCATGGTCCCGAATTATGACTTTCATATGCATGTAAATATATAAATGGAAATTGATCATTAAATGTGTATTTAACAAACGAAATCGGTGTGCATGCATCTTCATGGTCTCCAAAAATGACTTTTTAATGATAAATGTTGATACAAAAGTTGGCAAGACTTGGCTTGAGTACCAATTCGGATGTTTAATGCTTTGGAACCTGCGCACTAAGAGAAACAAGAAGCACCGTTAGGCTTATCGAGGGATTGTTTCCCCCGATTATCCTCCGGCGTGAGAGTAAGTAATCGTAGTTTTTTTATTTGTAACCCATGAACTTCTCGCAATATCAAATTGAATCCGTAAGTTTTACATCAAGAGTTAAACTAGAATCATGATTTCTCAAATAAAATTATTTGCCGTTTTACACCGTTATTTTGCGCGGGTATTCGTTTTGTTCTTTAATTTCATGTACGTGTAAAGATGCAAATGGAAATTTATCATTAAATGTGTATCTAACAAACGAAATTCGGTTGCATGCATCTTCATGGTCCCCAATTATGACTTTCATATGCATGTAAAGATACAAATGGAAATTGATCATTAATTGTGTATTTAACAAACGAAATTCGGTGAGCATGCATCTTCATTGTCTCCAAAAATGACTTTTTAATCATAAAGTTAATCTGAAATATTGTTCTTTCATATACCTGTAAAGATACAAATGGAAATTGATCATTAAATGTGTATCTAACAAACGAAATTCGGTTGCATGCATCTTCATGGTCCCGAATTATGACTTTCATATGCATGTAAATATATAAATGGAAATTGATCATTAAATGTGTATTTAACAAACGAAATCGGTGTGCATGCATCTTCATGGTCTCCAAAAATGACTTTTAATGATAAAGTTAATCTGAAATATTATTCAACCACTTTACTACAACACGTTTGTTCTGGTAAAAGTTTTATTACTATTATTTTTATGACTTTAAAATAAAAAATATATATAATCTGAAATATTATTCACTTTACTACAACTGCAAAATTTTATTACTATTATTTTTATGACTTTAAAATAGAATAATGGAAACAATAATCACGGTCAAAATAGAAAGGGTTGCCGACACGCTAAATTATACCTGTATATATCTCAAATGAGAAAAATAATTAAAATGAGAAGTATGAGAATAAATCACAATCACACAATCTAGATGCACCTACAAAAGTGAATGCATATTCACTCAAATTTTCCTTCCTAATTTAAAATGAGTGTCTAGAATTACTTCTCACCCTTCTAATTTTAGCTATTGTTCTCATCGGATCCTTACCCTTTAAAACATTTCAAAGTCACATATTTAATCTTTAACGGATCATATATACGAAAAAAATGAAAATCAGAAACAATGGGAAATTAACATGTTTGTTGTGCTAAACCCTATGCTTCACGGACTCGTAAAGCTAGCGGGACTCACACCACAAACCATAGAAATAGAACCCGGAACCTCGATGAAAATCTGGGTTCCAAAAGAAATTGTCACAAAAAAAGGCGGGAAAATTGTTTCCGTTCAACCAACCAAGCCCGCGGTTGTCCTTCTCCACTCTTTTGCCATGGACGGTATATTCACATGGTTTTTACAAATTTTGGCCTTGAGCCGGGACTACTCAGTTTACGTGCCCGACCTTTTGTTCTTCGGTGGTTCAATCGCTGACAAAAATGAGAGGTCGGCTAGTTTTCAGGGCGAGTTTGTGGCCAAAGGGTTGGAGAAGCTAAGAGTTGAGAATGCAATAGTCGTTGGATTAAGTTATGATGGGATGATTGGGTTCAAGATGGCTAAACTGTACCCAAAGTTGGTCAAGTCTTTTGTAGCATCTGGTACTGTCATAGAGATGACTGAATCTATTAGCGCTGAGGCTTATAAGCGACTTGATATCACGAGTTGGTCGGACCTTTTGATGCCCGAAGCGGTAGAGGGGTTGAAAAGGATGTTTTCAATTGGCTTTCATAAAGTCCCGTGGCTTCCTGATTTTGTGTATCAAAACATTCTTGACGTACGTGTCTCTTTCTAAATACATGTTATTGCTTGTGTTCTTTACCACAAACATTCACTACACAACATTTTGTTTATTTCTAAGAACTAATAGTCTGCTTATAACAAAAAAAGATGTACTAGAATACGAAGCTTTATTGCTCTAACGTGATGGTCTTCACTACTACATGACAGGGCTATAGCGACGGATTTTTCTGTCGGAAATCCGTCGGTACAAGTGGTTTCCGANTTGGGTTCAAGATGGCTAAATTGTACCCAAAGTTGGTCAAGTCTTTTGTAGCTTCTGGTACTGTCATAGAGATGACTGAATCTATTAGTGCTGAGGCGTATAAGCGACTTGATATCACGAGTTGGTCGGACCTTTTGATGCCCGAAACGGTAGAGGGGTTGAAAAGGATGTTTTCAATTGGCTTTCATAAAGTCCCGTGGCTTCCTGATTTTGTGTATCAAAACATTCTTGACGTACGTGTCTCTTTCTAAATACATGTTATTCCTCGTGTTCTTTACCGCAAACATTCATTACACATCATTTTTTTTATTTCTAAGAACTTATAGTCTGCTTATAACAAAAAAAGATGTACTAGAATACGAAGCTTTATTGCTCTTACATGAAGCTCTAATAAGTATTCATACTGATAACGTGATGGTCTTATCTTTTTATACATGTAGGCGACATTTACAAATCGCAAAGAGAGAAATGAACTCTTCACTACAAGAAAAATCACCTTTAGTGACAAAACAGCTTTCGTCACTAACAGTATAAAAAAATCGTCACTAAGGTCTTAGTGACCAAATCTAGAGTCGTCACCAGTCGTCACTAAAGCTCCGTCACTAATTCAATTAGAGACGAAACTCTACTTGGTCACTAATCTGTGACAAGGTAAATGGTCACTATTTAACCCAGTTAGTGACGAAATAATTCGTCACAAGTCTCTCAGTGACCAAAAAATCGTCACTGTTTTTTACTATTGGTGACCAAAAAGTCGTCACAGATTGCTAAGTGTTAGAGACCAAATAGGTGGTCACTAAAATTAGCATATAACCAAAAAAAATCTGTACCAATTTTCAATATATAAATGAACTAAATCTAAAAATCTGTAGCATCGTAAATTTAACAAATCAACTTCATTCACAAACCCACATGCTTGATATTCAACAAAACACAACTCACAACCAATCAAATTCATCTGTGATTTCTTCACAAATCTTCCAACACACTTACAATGTTAAAACATTTAACATTATGAGATACTACAAGTATTTGCGTCGAAGCATAGATGCTCTATTCTGTGTAGCCTGCTCGCATCCTACAAAGGAAACATAACTTACTTTAGAACATGAATATTTGCCCTTTATTGGAATGTTAGAACACTAGGAATAGCTACAAATGTATAAAAGGATACCATGCGCATTCCTCAATTAACCAGAAGAGGTTTGGTTCTCCTAAAAGCTTAGTTCATTACCTTGAAGCAAGGACACTCCTATTGTCAAAAGTAAATATCCATAGCTAACGAATCTCATCATTTGAGCAGCATAAGCCATCTCTTCAGCCTTCAACCGCGCAACCTGATCTTCTGCTAATTGTTGTTCAAGTCTTAAAGTTGTTTCCTTCAGCCGAGACTCTACCTGTACCACCATCAACAATTACACAATACCCATGTACACTTGATTACAACAATTTGTATTTGAGCTAATATGTTTGTCACCCAAATTCTTGTGCAGAACAAGCTTTATTACTTTCAGTATACCATTTTCAAGGCTGTGAATCGATACAGTTTATATATTTTTGTTTCTCTTCTTAAATTTTAGAAACCTAACATGTGGTAATTCGAGAATCTATAAGTCAAATCACGTTATTTCACTTGGCTTCATTTTGCTATGTTCTTTTTGTAGTGTTTGGTGACTATCATCGCTACAAGTAAAACGGATCTCACAATCTATGAAGATAAGGGGGGTTTTATTTTGCATCATATGCTAACGTACTTTTTCTGTTGTCCCTGTTTTGACATTGTGAAAATTGTGTACATCGGAATAATAAAAAAGATGATTGTTTAGTCTCTTCAGATCATCTTATAACCAAAAACCAACTTTCAAAAAAATGATAATTCGTAACGGGTTATAAAACGACTCAAACTGAACACAAAACCACCTTTCGGTGATTCAGATATACACACAAAAATATACAGTGACCAGATCAGGACAATGAAAAAAGTAAGTTGGTATTCAGCAATACTAAAGACTAAGATATAAGGTAAAACTTATTTACCATTCAAAGGTCAAATGTGGATTTCTTTTTAGGTATAATTTAGATAATATTTCTAATAATTATGCAGGGTAAAGCAAAATAGAAACAGCAGTCACGATACCATTTCAGTGATTCGCTTAAGCTGCTCTTCATAGGATCTATTCATCTGCTCAGTCAGCTCCAATATTTCCTGTTTGGAATACCCCCGCAGAGATTGGACTTCTTCTGTTTGCTCATGAAGCTTCCTAGTTCCTCTCTGTCGAGTACATGTATAGTCAGTCAACCAAAGCAAGATCTTTGCATAACACGTAAACAATAAACATGTAACAACATGATTATTAAAAAAATGAGTTTCACCTTCAATTCACTAAATATCTCATCAGTGTATGGTTCCCAATTGTTCTTTGCCAAGACAATGTTGACAAGAGAGAGGAGTTCTTGTACGTGCTCTGTTTTCTTTGTTTGATCGCTAGTCCTGTTATCGAAAAGGACACATCTACAGCCACACAGGCTAAGCGTTTCCTGAACCAGTAGTTAAATATCAATTTCATTAGTCAACAAAAAAGAAACAGCTATTTTTTATGTTGTCATATGCTTAAAAACGAAAAACATGTGATTAATAGCATGATCCAACCGTCCAACTCCAAAAACATTACTCACTTTACAGGGACATTCAAGCAACATGACATACGTCAGGCCTGCAATTTTATATATGCTGTGGAAATGATAGGCCTACTTGAGAAGCAACTATACTTTATCAAATGTCCTCAAGACATTTTCAGCTTTTAATAAAAGGAATGCTTTTAAAAATCTTCTAAGATAGGTAAACCTGAAAATTGTATCCGCTAAACCTAAGCTTCATTAACTCGAATAAGCAATCAAATCAACAATCAAAATTAGGTCAAATAAGCATCATTATTCAACGAATTTACAACAAATCTCGATAATTAGACAAAATTAGTGAGTGATAATTAGGTATTAGAGATAAGAGATAACCTGCTCCAAAATCAACACTAAAGCCCTAAGTGATGAAGGAACTAATGAAGCCGCCGGTGTATGTGACGGTGAAGCCGCCGGTGTATGCGGCGGTTAGTGGTGGATGTTTCCGTGGTGGTTACCGGTGGCGCGTGGCTTAGGGTTATGTCATTGTGTGGTTGAGTTATGAGAGATATGAGAGTAATTGAGAAGGTCGATGTGCAGTGAAGTTATTCGGGAATGGGGATTCAAGTTAATATCATTGAGAAGGTGAAGGTTGGATCCGGCTTTTTTTATCTGGGTCGGGTCGGGTCGAATAAGGTCGGATCCTTTTTTCTTTAATAGAAAGAACTGTTATGTTATGGGCGATAGGAATCATTTTAATTTCACTCAACTTTATAATACTAGTACAAGGTTTTTTTTTTTTTTTTTTTTTTTTTTTTTTTTTTTTACATGTTTGATATTCAAGTTACTTTTTAATAGTCTTACATATTATAAAAAATAAAATTGTGTTTGAAAGTTTATGTTCAAATAATATGTTCAAGTGAGAATCTCATCAAAGAAAGTTTAATATTTGTAAATTTGCATATTTCTCTATAATATTTTTATCCATAACGTGTGATAGTGTTTACAATTTGTGGATTATTATACGAATATGCAAGTTTAAGTAAGTATGTATCTAATTACCGTTATTTTTAATCATTTTATAGCAATGTGCGAAATAGTGACCAAAATTTCGTCACTAATGTTTAATGACCAAATTTCTCGTCACCTAGTGTGTAATTTAGTGACTACATAGTGACCACTTATAAATTTCGTCACTGACTTTTTACCGATGACCAAAAATAATGACCATAAATTATATCGTCACTATTTTCTTCTAAATAGTGACCAAAAAAAATTTCGTCACTAAATTCTCGTCACTAAAGCTATTTTTTCTTGTAGTGCTTGGTGAGTTTGGTTGTCCCTGACGAGGATGCGGTCTCAGTTAACTACTCACAGGTAGTAAAAACATTAATTAGTAACTAAATGCTAATTAACATTAGTGCATAATTTGGAACAAGAGCTGCATGAATGTTGCATAGATAGCTAATATCATGTGAAAGATATACATTAAAAAACGCTTGAAGATAGTTGGGCTAATTTTTTCCAACAAAACACGTCTGATCATTCTATATGTAATTGTTCTCGGATATATAATTTTGCAGATGATACATATGCTGTGGGGTGACGATGACAAGATTTTCAATTCCGATCTTGCTAGGACCATGAAACAGTAAGTAATATCCCTTTCTTCAAATAGAGAATTGAAACACAAATTCAAATGATATGATTAAATGTACGTATCACGTATGCATATGTATGCATATATAAAATTTTAAACTACATTATAATGAATCTATAGCTTGGCAAAGTTTAGAATGCTTTAACCAATCCTAATGTTGTGAATCTGTTTTACTATAGGCAGTTGGGTGACAATACCACATTGGATTGGATAAAAGATGCTGGGCACCTAGTACCTTTAGAGCAACCGTTCGCATATAATAAACGCCTTAAACACGTTCTTGAACGTGTGACAAAAGATGATCAATAAGTTGATGAATATGTAGTCATATAGCAGACTTGTGTCAAGTATCATCTTATATGATTTCTTTCTCGTTTACTTGGATTAATTTCTTTGTTTATCTTGTAACATATACGCACCAAAGCTGTCAGGCATTCAATCAATGTAAATCAATTTGATTTAACCCTTAAAAATTTCGTTGCTAATTAGATCGAGGTGCTTATGTATTTGAGTATATGTCCCTAGTAAAGCTGTAAGACCTCAAGTTTGGAGTGTATTATTCTTCATATCTAATAATTAGTATACAATTTTTCTTTTATATGAAAAGTTATGAACTCAAACTCTACCCTAGCTACAAAGGATTGTGTCATGTTTGACTCGTTCTAAAATCTATTTTGGTAGTTTGTTGATTGACAATTTGAATCATGAATATGCAAATTAAAACTGAATTATTTAAGTGACAGCATTGATGTCTCATTAGTTATGCTAGCAACTTATGAGAAAGTGTAGGGCCGAAATAATAGTCAAACCTTCCACCGCCATTCACTGGTCACTATTGGCGAAATAATAGCTCGAACTTATCGATTAGAAAACCGATTTTTAAAACATTGCCTTTGGTCATGTTTTTTATTAAGGTTTTAGATTTTTTTTTTCTTTCTACTCCATTATATGATTGCTTATTTGTTAGATAATCTTAGTTCATATGTAAATATTCCTAGGTTTCTCAAAACACATGAAAGTACAAAAATTAATGGATTCTTAGCAATGCAACATCGTAAAATTAAGACCTAGCTTGTGGCAACTTCTTAATTTGTTTATATTTACAATGGAAACGGTACCTCTTAGTTTATTTATATTATGAAGGAAAACATTGTGCACCCGGTGGTTTTGAGTTCTGGATCCGCCCGAGTAAGTAGCGGGGAAGTAACACTCATAAGATTCAAAGACATCTAGAAAATATATATACAAAAAGGACCAGTGCTAAAATCTGAAATATTAACATCTAGAAAATACTTGATGGCCAGCTGCCAAGTAACAACATCTTTAATCACATACTGCAACGTTTATTTTTACAATTGATCGAGTAGTTGATCGAGATCTTGACTAAAATCTGAAATACACATACGATTTTCAAGATAAATTACATTTGTTTTTGAATGGAAATTAAAGTTATATAGCATTAATTAACTAACTACACTAGCTTAACAATTACAATAGTCACAATATGATTCCAGGATTTATGCCAATTTTATAGAATTTCGGATGATCCTAACCAAAGAGGCCGGTTTACTTTTGGTTTTCTTATATCTCTCTCCAAATATGTTGTGATCTAACCCCATGATGAATGATAAAAATGTTAGTACATAATTTACCAATTAAAGCTTACCACATGGAGTCCAAATTGAATGGTTGCTCCTGCTGCTGCTGCTGCTGTAGACATTCATATGTTCTAGAAGAAGAAGCTTGTAAGCTTGGACTAGCCTCACCTAAAAAGTGGGAATTTCCTTGTGGCATGAATTCATAATCTAAATTCGCAGCTTCTCTTTGTTGGAAAGTTCTAAGCTGCAATGCTTTAAGAAGCAACGCGTTCATTGAAAGATTGGAACTTAGTATGCTAGAAGGCCAAGCGAGCGATGAAAGACCACTTGCCAAACTCATATTCAGATTCATATTTGTATTAAGGTTGGTTTCCATTCCATAATTCGGAAGTGAAATGTTACTAGTTGAGCCAGCAATGCCATTCAAGTTTGGCAGCTCGATATCACCATAGTCATTCACAATTGTGTTAGTATCACAAGGTGAGTCCATTGACTGAGGCGATGACACTGTGGGCATTGGCTTTTTAGCTATTGCACTCTTCTGAAAGATCCGGCAAACCACCCATTCCTCCTGTAAAAGATGTATAGTCGAAAGCGATCAAAACTATGTCACCACTAGCCTATATTTAAACTTAGAAAGGAAAAAGAACAAAAAAAATATATATATAAATTCACGAGCGTATGCTGATTTTATCAGTGTTTCCAGTTTGATAAAATAAGAAATGGCGATGGACGTACGGGACATGTGAAATTGCGGAACAGATCAAGATGCAAGAAACGAGATCATTTTTTTTAATCTTTATTGTGCGGACTGCTAGGTATTTTTTATATTTGTACCTTATTAGGTTTGAAAGCTTGAGAATTCTCGAGCCTATATTCATGCATCACCCAGTTGGTTTTTTCTCCTTTCGGGGCTCTACCCCTGTAAAAGACTAGGGTTTTTTTCATTCCAACCAAGACTCCACCACGAAAGATTTCTTTGTCCTTCCCGGTTGTCTTCCAATAACCAGCCACAGTTGCACGGTTGGTTCGTAGTCCAGTTGGGTATTTTCTATCTCTCAAGCTGAAGAAGTACCATTCCTTTTCTCCCATAGATGCTTTCGCTGCAAACACATTATGCAATTCAATGGTTTTACTAGGATTCACTTGCTCAAACACGAATACAAATAATATGAAAATAAAATAAGTTAGCTCTTTTACGTTGCAAGTCTAATGGCAGCAGTTTGGAGACCATATATATGCATATCGAAAAGCTTGGATTTGATATATAACAAGGATTTAAAATGCCCGCCTATTGCATCGGGATTAACTTTTTAATTCAGATTGCAAATTTATTATCGTTTTATACTGGAACTTGTTTTGCAACTTCACTTTTCTTTCTTAATACTCATTTTATTATTATTTGTACTTAATATTTCAGAAAAAAAAAAAAAAAAAAAAAAAAAAAAAAAAAAAAAAAAGACTAATATAACGAACAATTGTTAACTATTTTGGCTAACTCGGATTTGGTTGAAACTAAATTATTTGAACACTTTTGCAAGTCAAGGTACGTTATTTTAAGGCGCATAATATAGCTAGTTTTTATGAATTTTATTTTCCGTTTCAGAAATGCCTTACTTTTTTTTATATAAATTAGTAATCTTGAATATTCGTCTCATTTTATTACACTTCTTTACATGTAAAAGTGTAAATTATATCAGTTTAAGAAACACAACTAATCACCTCAAAAACTGATCATCTAATTTTGGTAAATATCTACTTTAGAACCTAAATATTGTATCCACGTAAAGGTATAGTCGCTAAGTTTGATTGTTTATCCGCCTCGACTATAAACGTGGATTAATATCATAATAAACTTACAGTTTCACATAAAATATATGTGGATTGACTTTAAGTCATATGAGAAAGTTGCTTAGTTGAGTGTGTCGAGCATGAAATAAAATGTTCGATATTATTACTATGAGTATGAGTCAAATGTTAAAATGAGATTTAAGTAAAAAATTTCTGTTGAGTAAAAAATGTAACTTATATAAATTATAAGGTTAAAAGATATAAGAAGGCAAAGTAAAGGGTCAAAACTAAAAAAAACAGCAAGTTAATATATAAAGTGAAAGTACTAAAATACCCCATCTCATTATTCATTTATTCATTCCTTGAAAATTGATATATATGAAGGTTAGTTTAAGCTTGTTTAAGTACATGAGTTTAAATTGACAAAGTCATAATAAGCCGAGAACACGAGGTATAAACTTTTTCATATTCATGTACGCAAATATTCCGACAAAATAAGCTAAAATAGGCAACCACTGAACCAGTAATTTGTTGTTAAATAATAAACCGTATCTTCCTTTATTATCGATTATAAAAAATGTACTATTCAAGTCGTTAAATAATAACAACTTATCAATTATCTACCTTTAAATAATAACAACTAATTATATAACTCAATTAGTTGTCGAGCTATGCAAAACTAAAAGGGTAAATTAAAAAATAATAACAACTTATCTATCTTTATTATTAATTATAAACAAAGAAAGAAAACAAAAAGTAATATTCAACTAATTAAATAATAACTTATAAGTTACCTTTAAATAATACTCTCTTCATTTCAAAATATTGTACCATGTTGACTTTTTCGGTCTTTCTTTCTCAACTTTAACTATAAATATTTTTATTTGTGTTATACAATTTTTGATAAAAATTATATCAAATGAAAATACATTTAGGGCCCGTTTGGTACACGGGTGTGAGTGGTTTAGAATGAAAGATTCTATCAACTCTTTGTTTGGTACAACTTTTTTTTTCCTGACACATGGTTTTGACTAAAAATATTTATACCACCGAGTTAGGGTGGGTTTTGTTGAAAGAGGACCAATCACATGTTTTCTTTTTTTCCACGAGTTTTTCTCGGCAACATGTCTTCAATCATTTTTTTTACTTTTTTTACTTTTTTTAATTTCAAATAAAAACAAAAAAATCTATTAAATATATGTATAAATTAAATATTTATTAGTTTTCTCTCTCATTTTTTTCTTTCAAACCTTTCCCAAATCCAAATCCAATTTCAATCCCAAATACAAATCAAACGCACCCTTAAAACTCAATTCGTTCATAAATTTTGTATCATGTATTATGTAATATAAACAAAAATACTTAAGGTCAAAGTTGAAAAGTAAAAACCAAAAAAGTAAATAGGGGACAATAATTTTAAGACGGATGGAGTAACAATTAATTATATAATTCAATTAGTTATAAGTCAAATATTACAGCACTAAAGGGGTAAAAAGGAAAGAATGAAATGCATAGTCAATTTTTTGAGGAAACTCAATTAGATACTCGTATAAGTTAAATAATTCAAAACTAAAATGGCCTAAGTGAAAATTTGAAATGACTAGTAAAAATTTTTATTATTGATAATAAAGGTAGATCCAATTAGTTATCAAGAACAAGTTTTCACAAGCCAAACAGTGCATCAGGTTAGCTATTTTTGCAATGATTTTTTCTAAAAAAATAGACAGCATGGATATATCAAGAATCGTGAAATTAATAGAAGATAAAATCGTACAAGTAGAGGGAAAAGTTTATTAAGAAACACATTTTTTCTAAAGCACAAATGAGTGGATCATAACCATGAATTTGTTATCATCAAATAAAAGAAACTCGCTTTCATTCTTTAAAAAAAAATTAAAATATCTCGCAATAATTGTTATGAAATTAATTATATCATCTTGACGAAAATTAAATTATCTTTCTATAGATATGCACTTCTATATAATTTCAACGATTTTTAAATTTTTTTTATTTTTTATTTTTTAATTTTTGCCCAGAACAATCACATGTGATTCGGAAAATCACATGTGATTTATTAGTTTAATAATCACAATTGACTGTGAAATCACATGTGATTTTTTTAACCTGTGTCTGTGACTCGACATTAAGAGCCGGCTTCACATGTGATTTTTAAGAGCCAGCGAAAAGTTTCAACACTAAAAAATGGTCGAAATTATATTAAAATGTCTGTGTACTGAAAGATAAAAATATTCTCGTCGTGATGGTGTATTTTTCAGAGCTTGAAAATTTACTGTTTGGAAGATATGTTGTTTAAAAAAAATGTGAAAAAAAGGGGTTTGTTTTTTTTGTTTTTGTTTTTTTTTTTTTTTT
>LBNU01008666.1:18425-68256 GCA_014162995.1 Artemisia annua | reverse complement strand
ATTAAAATGTCTGTGTACTGAAAGATAAAAATATTCTCGTCGTGATGGTGTATTTTTCAGAGCTTGAAAATTTACTGTTTGGAAGATATGTTGTTTAAAAAAAATGTGAAAAAAAGGGGTTTGTTTTTTTTGTTTTTGTTTTTTTTTTTTTTTTTTTTTTTTTTTAATAAAAAAACGGATGGCTAGATTCACCCATTTGTTCTTTTGAAAAAAAAATATTGTTTACTCATCTCACCTCATAAGTAGAGATATTACATGTTTGTCAATTTAAAAATATCCCATGTCGGTAGATTTTCATTTGGAAATGTCAAAACTATAAACGCTTTTGTAATTTCTTTTATTTTTTTTTAACATCTTTTGTGAAGTTGACAATGGTATATCAAAAAGTAGATATCAAATTATATATCTGCTACACTAACCAGTAACCACTATATATCATAGTAATTATAACTAGTGATTAAGACATTCATCATTCATCAATGCAACAATTAGGTCACTTGAACTAAAAAATATCCATATTATTTTCAGTGGCATTTTAATGGCATAGAGCGAAAAACTATTTTATTTTAAAACAAAAATATAAACTAGAAATGTCCTCTAAGTACCATAATAGACGAATTTTAATTGTTGATAACAAGTAATGAAACATTTTTGGGATGAGATACCTAGTTGCTAAATTGCAGAAAAAAACATTTTTAATTTATATATGAGAATGTCTAAAACCATATACGTAAGTTATATAGCTAACATGCACACCAACAGCATTTGACTTTGGTGGGTATTATAGTGGATATCTATTAATCAAAATGTTATTTCACTTTTAAATAGAGCCAAATATGTTGCAAACATATAATAATGATTCAAAACAATGGAAACGAGTATCATAACGCATTATATATATTTCTTTCCTCTTAGAAGATATGAATTTAGTTAGATTAAAAACATTAAGTTCGAATTACTGAAAATTGCTATTGATGAGATGAAATAAAACATTTCAGTTACTTAAACATTCTGAAATATTTGAGTTACCAATGGTTTCTAACATAACAATATGTATGTTGTACATTAACTAAAAATTGTGGCATATTACGTGAATGTGTTTTAGTTAATTGGTCGTAGGCTTAAAGACAAAAATGACTGTAGAAACGCCAAAAATAGACAACTAACAAGCACCAAAAACAGTGACAAGTATATGAACTAGCAGTTAGCAAGAACATAAACAAACGGATTAAACATGGATATTGAGTTCCATTGAATCGAGAATTCACATATAATCATATACACTATACCTGGGAGGTCCCAAGGCTCACATTTGTTGAGATCAACCTCAGCAACTGCTTTGGAACTAAAACTGGAGTCCGAGACCTTATGCGAAAGATAAAAAGTGATGAGTTCTTCATCAGTTGGATGGAACCTGAATCCAGGAGGAAGAGTGTCTTCCATCCTTAATTAATGTTAAAACTAATGAGTATCTTGCAAGTACAATAATATATATGATGTATTAATTAGTGGTTGGGTTAGAGAAGATATGTGATGTGAAATGTGGTTTTGTATACCTCACAACCTTCATCAGGAAGCTGCCACCTCTTAATTAGTCTTGTTTCAGTTTGATTATAACAGCTAACTCTTTGACAAAGATGGTTCGGTTAATAGTGGATAATTTTGTTTTTTTGTCTTTTCTGCCGTTTATAAAATCATTCATTGAGCCTTAATGATATATATAGCTTCTTTTGTTTTGAGTTGATGAGACCGGTTTCTTTGACAAAAATTGGTTTGCATCTGTAATTTTGTAAATGAAATGACCTTACACTACAACAATAACTACCTTTAGAGACGGGCTACTTTTAGCGACGACGCACACCATCGCTAAAAGAAAAAAACAACGAAACATTAAAACTTTGACTCTGACTTTCAACGAAGCATTTTGATATACGTTTGATCGTGGGACTCACAACACGTGTCGTCGCCAAAACTATATACGGAGTATTAATTAACAATAAATATTTTGAGATAAAATAATCAATTTTTTGATTTTATTTTTCTATTATTCCCTTCTAAACCTAATCTAGCGGCCAAAAACTTTTAGCGATGTCGTCGCTAACACTATATATACCAATTAAACAATGATTATTTTCAGATTAAATAATTTATTTTTATTAAAATTGATTAAATAATAATTTTCTTATGTGTATATAGTTTTAGCAACGACTAATGTCGTCGCTAATAGCTCAAAATCATTAAATATATATATGTAATTGTAAACATTAATTTTAAAAGATATAATATAAAATTAATTTATTGACAAAATTAATAATTTAATAAATACTAAAAATTATTTTTGTAGTAAAAATGTGTTTAAGTTGTAAAGGTAGTTAATTATGAAGACGATAGTACATCATGTTTCGTTGGTACCTTCATATTTGGACTTGCGTAATTCAAAGATGTTCTTCTTGTGCCATTTAATAAAAGGGGAATTGCATATATACACAACAAAACTTGTATTTTGCATATTTTCCTAAAATACAAGTTTTTAATGCATGATTTATAATTATGTTTAAGCATATTTTGAGGAGATATGCAAATATGCAAGTTTTAGTGGGTATATATGTAATTGCTCCTTTAATAAAATGTGATGATTCCACTCGATTTAATATAAAGACACTTGGTTGGTTCACATATCTCGATCATCACTTGAATATTCTCGAATGTCGTAACACTTGCTTATGAATATTGATACTCATCGTATTTGACTTGCATCATTCATAAGATGTTGGGTATGTTTGGCGGAATGGGCTGGGGCTGGGGTTAGAGCTTATATTATAAGCTGAAATATTGGAGTTTATATTTTCTAAAGTTGTTTGGTGATTAATTGAATTTGAAGCTTATTAATGTAAAATCTCACAAAAGTACATCAAATTAAGTTCAGATATATTTTCAGCTTTAGCGTGATAATCCATTATATTTTCAAGGGTATTGAAGTAGTTTAACTAGCTCGTAAGCCCCTTTTAATGGGTTTGGGCTTATGGAGCCTTATGGCTTATACAAGACTCAATAAGCCCGTATGACAAACAAGGTTTATTTTATAAGCCGACTTATTTTAAAACTACTTTAAGCCCCCGTAAACCACTAAAGGCCCTTCCTAAACACAGCCATTGTTTCATTTATTTGTTTTTGATTTATTTAAGAAATTACCTTTAGCAACGACACGTGTCGCAGCTAAAAGTTTGTGAACCCCACTCATTCTATCTATGAATGAGAATTCCCGTGGGCACCACCTTTCGACGCTAAAGGCATTTGACTTTTGTTGCCAAACATTTTAGCGACTAGCTTGCAGCGATGACGCTTTGGCAACTATATGTTGTCACGAAAACCTTTAGCGACGACATTTTTGACCTTTGACGATGACTACGTTCGTTTCCAAGGGTGTCAAACGTCGTAATGTTACTTCCAAGTTCCAACAAAATATAAGCTTGTCATCTTAGGTTATAGCCTTTGGGCTACTTCTACCAACTTAGCTTATAATTATTTCTTTATTTTAAGTAAGTCGACAAGTCTGAAAAAATTAACTAGTCAAATACACTCTAATAATGACATATACAGATGCACACATAGGTAGATTATAGTCTCGGTGATAAATTGAGAAATCATGAAATCATAATTTTAACATTGATTCATGGTTTTTTAGGATTTTGTGTAAGTAAAAATGTTTTATTAGTTGATTAGAGGCATATTAATGATTTAAAATTATGAAAATCTAACACTTGATTCCTATTATTTGCAAAATATCATATAAATACCAAAGTGTTGAATCAGTTTACAAATTTAAGTGAATATACACTAAACTAGTTATTGTGAATTACTCGTTTACATTGAATCAACAGATTAGATATTTCTACACGTATAAAAATTATGAAACAACGTAACTAAATACATTTCTCACATTTAGTTCAAAATTTCTCATGTTAAGCATCTCTCCCTTGATCCTACATATATATTTATATGTGTGTGCACATATAAACGTCTTTGTTTTTTTAGCGAAAATTAATATATTAAAATTGTAGATGGTAAGAAGTTGGATAAAAATTTTAAATTTTCGGCACAAACACAAGTTGAATTCACTAATCTATACAATCCAATTACGGTTATTATTCCAAGAATGCGATAGCACGTTGATTTTTCCAAAACCGTATGTTTTATTTGAGGGTTTAGCTCGAAGAATGTTTCGAAATCTCCATATCACCAAATTTGTTGTTTTAATAACCACATCGAAATACATAGAGACGCTGTCATATTCTCGTATACAATCAGAAATTCGTATAAATCAATTAATTATTGTGTTGAACAAGACATTGTTTTCCAGATATTGCTTTGNGTCTCGGTGATAAATTGAGAAATCATGAAATCATAATTTTAACATTGATTCATGGTTTTTTAGGATTTTGTGTAAGTAAAAATGTTTTATTAGTTGATTAGAGGCATATTAATGATTTAAAATTATGAAAATCTAACACTTGATTCCTATTATTTGCAAAATATCATATAAATACCAAAGTGTTGAATCAGTTTACAAATTTAAGTGAATATACACTAAACTAGTTATTGTGAATTACTCGTTTACATTGAATCAACAGATTAGATATTTCTACACGTATAAAAATTATGAAACAACGTAACTAAATACATTTCTCACATTTAGTTCAAAATTTCTCATGTTAAGCATCTCTCCCTTGATCCTACATATATATTTATATGTGTGTGCACATATAAACGTCTTTGTTTTTTTAGCGAAAATTAATATATTAAAATTGTAGATGGTAAGAAGTTGGATAAAAATTTTAAATTTTCGGCACAAACACAAGTTGAATTCACTAATCTATACAATCCAATTACGGTTATTATTCCAAGAATGCGATAGCACGTTGATTTTTCCAAAACCGTATGTTTTATTTGAGGGTTTAGCTCGAAGAATGTTTCGAAATCTCCATATCACCAAATTTGTTGTTTTAATAACCACATCGAAATACATAGAGACGCTGTCATATTCTCGTATACAATCAGAAATTCGTATAAATCAATTAATTATTGTGTTGAACAAGACATTGTTTTCCAGATATTGCTTTGGGGCATGGCGGCATGTTGAACAACGAGTGTAGTCAACTATTAATGTTTTGCCTAAATACAGGTACACAAATCTATAGCAACTTATATTCATACATTATATTGTTACCACTAATTTTTTTTTAATTTTTTGGCATCGTACGTAGATGTCATATCAATATTATTTATTTGATTAACATATTCTGTGGAATGTTCGTGGAGCAAATAGTTCAAGAATTGCTGAAACCAGAGAAATAATTAACGGAAAGAGAGCTGATAAAATGAACAATAATATGAACAAAACGTACTTTTGAGTCTTAATATAACATTTGTTAGAATATACGAGGAATGAGTCTTGTTTGTCGATATATTTTGTCCAACCACCTTCACCCATATCTACCCACCGCACCTTAGGCAAAACAAATACAACTGTCTTTTTCAATACTTCTATCTCTATTTTAAGTCAATTGTGATATTATTTTTGAAGATGTCCCTAATTAGTTGTCCCACTTTTAAATTTGTTGTGTATAATACATCAAAGTTACCAAATAGCATATAACTAAAAGGAAAATAACAATACTCGAGGGAAATTTATATATATTGTTCAAAGATAATACTATTTTATTTTTATTTAGGGAGATTGTAATAATTATTTGTAAAAACAATCGTAATAATCATATTCTCTTTAAACCACATCTACTTTAACTTAACAACCACATGTGTATAGCTAGTCTGTATTTTTGCATTGTTGTGTAATTTTAAAGTAGATACTCATTATGCGTGGAAAAAAAAATTAATTGATTTTGTGAGACCCATTTATTTTCTTTAGGCTGAATGATCCAATTTTGCAAACTGAAATTAAAACCAACCCATGTTTACAACATATCATGACTAAAAAAATAAAATAAAAATAAACGTTTTTCGAATTTTTATTTATTTATTAAATCTTCTTAGAAAGGACCACGTTAAACATAATGTTTGGTTAAGTGAAAGAGAAGAAACACCAGAGGCACTCGAAAGGAACATAGAAAGAAGTAAAAGAATCACAATAGCCACTCTTAACAATCAAAGTTGCACCTTATCTAACGACTCCAAAATTGTCTCATCGTGTCACTTTTATACTAATATCTATGATGTGTGTAGATCTTAACTTTATGGAGTAATTATGTGGATCTTACGATACATATTAATCGAGGTCTTACGGCTGTACAACTGATCAAGATTTTGTACTAGCCCTGGCAAGTTTTGCGTCAAGAAAAGCATGTTGTTCAATCAAATATAACGCTTCGTAGGACATTTCCAATGGGAGATATTTTTCTACAAAAAAGTCATTGGAAAACTTTATTTCATTTACGGAAAGAAATTTTTTTAGCAACGACTTGAGGATTCTCAAGCCTTTGACGGAATAACTCGAGGATTTATCCTCACAGCTATTACTTTCATCATAAAAATGGTACAAGAAAATCTTTTCGAAAAAGCTTTAGCACTTTAGGAGTAACTTTTTTGTTATAAAAAGTTTTTTATAGACGCTGTATATCGTGAATGATCTTATGTCTAAACTTTGATCCACAGAAATTCAATAAATCTTGTATTTAATCATCTAATGATTTTTTTCTGTTTCTGACTAGCAAATAAGATCAAATTATTTGGTTGTAAACATCATCGAGTACGTTGTCTTTGAAGACATATTATGCGCTTACTATGGAAAATGGCCTATTGAAAATGCAAAAAATCTTTGTCACATCTTAAGAACCTTTCACTTGGCTTCCAGTTTAAAAGTAAACTTCACTAAAAGTAAACTATTTGGTATCGGTGTATCAAATATTGATCTAAACAGCTCTTCTTCAACACTTCGTTGCCAACCTTCCACATTACCTTGTATTTACCTTGGGCTTTGATAACATCAAATAAGTACATATTTTTATATATCATTACCCCACGTTTATTACTCGTATCATTGCATTTGTGTTAGATTTGGCACTTAATTGCTATCAATTTGCATTTTAGGCTTAAAAAGGAGCATTAGATGAAAAGACACGGACATGTGCAACTAGCCATGGAATGAGAAAAGAAATTTCTACAAATTTCGTTTTTTGAGCTAAGCCTGAAGATCAACCAAAATAATGCAAAATCGAGAGTGCTACGACTTAGTAACATTGTCCTCTACGCCGTAGCAAGTTGGGGTGTTCAAAATACCCGAGAAACCGAAAAACCAAGCCGCACCGGTTAATCCGAAACCGAAAAACCCGAAACCAAAGAAACCGAAACTGAAAAACCCGTTTATCACAGTTTGGTTTCGGTTTTATTTTTAAGATATGCGCGGTTAACCGAACTGAACCCTGTATAATATACATGACGACTTTTAACTAAATATTCAAATAACTGTACACGTATTGAATTTAATCATTGCACTATGTTTATGGTATAACGACTTTTATAAAGGATTCTAATGAGTAGACCTAAGTAAAAATAAAATTTTCAACCTAAACAATAACTATTCCCCGGCAGCGGTGCCAAAAACTTGATGCGTGGGTTTTGCAACCTATGCACTTAGGTTTTACCTCTCAAGGGATCTTGGGAAGCTTACAACCCCCACCAGGCAGTGTACCTGACCGATGTAGTATAGTGAAGTGANGCACCAACCGGATGGTGTCGGATCGCAAGGGAGACACATTGGCTCCTTGGGTGAGCTCAATGGTGTTTCGGTAGCCTTGATGGCTAGGACGGGAGTATTCTCCTAAAGTACGGGCTCTAGGAGGTTGGTTTGGTTGGGGTGGGTTGTTTGGTTGAGGTGGGTTGATGGGATCAAAGATGTTACCACCTTCCATGATGGCGGATGGTAATGGTTACGAACAAAAACACGAAGAAAAAGATCGACTAAAGAAATCCTAGAAAAATAAAAATAAAAATCTCACTATAAAGGATTCTAATGAGTAGACCTAAGTAAAAATAAAATTTTCAACCTAAACAATAACTATTCCCCGGCAGCGGTGCCAAAAACTTGATGCGTGGGTTTTGCAACCTATGCACTTAGGTTTTACCTCTCAAGGGATCTTGGGAAGCTTACAACCCCCACCAGGCAGTGTACCTGACCGATGTAGTATAGTGAAGTGACAAGTACCGGGGGATTGATCGTTCTCTTGGGGAATAGTGTCATTAGGCTTGAAAAGCTACTCTAATTAGGTCTAAGGGTTGAGGGATGATTCTTTTTGTATTTTTATATTTTATGAAAGCAAGTAAAAATCTCGGTTTTGGAAGGAGTGGGCGGAATTAGTTGCTAGCCAACTNTAAACATTTTATAAACATCTATTTGTGATTCGTTCCAAGAATAAAATCTATTAGTGAAAATTGATTAATGTGACGCTAACTTATAAACGTCGAACCATAAGTTTCCTCTCTGGCGATTTTCTTTACCCCTAATTCCCTAATTGACTTTTTTCAATCCAGGCTTTTCCCTTGTGTTGCTTGCATTTAATTGTAACAGTTGTTAATTAAAACTCGTATTAATTCATTCCTGGATCAATTTTGTGCTCAGTTACATAAGATCTTGGTTTTTCTTTGAAATTGTTTTTGTTAGGGTTTAGAAAATCGTTTTTGCTTTATTCAAGAAACCCTAAGCGACTATATTGATAACCCTCTTTGCATCAATCGTTCAGACTTTGATTCTGTGTCATCGTGTGTTAATTGGAGTGTTTTGAGGTGATCATTTCTTTTAGGGTTTCTATTAACCAACCTTATCATGTATTTTATATTCGTTCCAGGTTGGTTTTATTTGTTGGTAATCGCACATCATTAATCGATCTAACATATCAAGTGCACGATTACCATGGCTGTTGATCTTTGAGTATGGGAGAGAAGGAAGTTGAACCTATACGTTCAGTGGTCAAGGAAAGCATGGTAGATTGGGTACGGGAGAGGTGAATACAAATTTGTTTTCTAATATGACTGTGAGGAAACATAATAAGTCTCGAAGGCATGATAGCATGAATGATACTAGTAACCCTGCTGTAGTGGCGAACACTTCTGTTGGTGCTGGTGGTGTTATTTTGGGTCAAAGCCGTGATCCTAATAACACAAGTTTCGATGTTGCTCTTCAATCTATTAAGAGCAAGCAAGATTTTATTGATACTTTGCTTGGTGTATCCCTTACAACACTAGAGGATATTGATGCTTTCATTAAAGGTTTGGATGCTGGTAACTCTCCGGTGTGGGCTGATTTGGAAAGTGATGCTCAAAAGATGGCTAAAGATGCTCTTTATGGTTTATGGGAGGCTTTTATGGCTGAACATAAGGCTAAATCTAATACCCCTAAACCTTCATATGAGTCTCCTATTGTCCAAGCTGTGGATATCAATGCTAATGCTCCATCCTATGCTGGAGTTGCAGGTTTGAGGGATGATCATCCTAGAATTGATACTAATTTTTGTCCGCTAGTTGCCGAACCCGCATTTGAGGGTGTTAACATCTCTATCCCCGCAAAGTGGTTGAAAAGGTTAGTTCATGGTTAGAACATACTTTGTATGGCTATTTTATGGGAAAGAGGATGGCGTTTCCAGTTGTTGAATACTATGCTAGGAATAACTGGGGAAAACATGGCTTAAAAAGGATTATAATGAATTCCAAAGGCTTCTTTTTCTTCAAATTTGATACATTGGCTGGTGTAGAAGCTGTTTTGGAAGGTGGTCCTTGGATGAAACGCAAATTTCTTATAATTCTCAAGAAATGGTCTACGGATACTTGTTTCCATAAGAAACAATTGACTAGCATCCTGTTCTGGGTTAAATTGATATTCCTCTTCAAGTCTTTGAAGAGGATGGTATTAGTTTGATTGCTACTTTCATTGGTAAACCTGTTATGCTTGATTCTTACACGACCTCTATGTGTAAGGAATCATGGGGTAGAAGTAGTTTTGCCAGGTGTCTTATTGAGGTCAATTTTGAAGCTGATCTCGTGGAGGTGGTTACTATTGGTTTTCCTTCACTTTCTGGGGAAGGTTTTACTAAAGAGACTATCCATGTTGAATATGAATGGAGGCCTCCCAGGTGTGATATGTGCAAAATATTTGGTCATATTCATGATCAATGTTCTAAAAAGGTGGTGAGTCCTCATGTTGTTTCTACTTCACATGTTGGAACTCCTACTGTGGTTCCGATTAATGATGGTTTCCAAACGATGGGTAAGAAAAAGAAAAAGAGTAAAGCCAAGTCTACTAATGGTAATCAGTTTGTTGGTCCATCGGTTACTCAGAATGTCAGATATGCGCCGAAGGCGGCAGCTAGTGAACCTAAGAAGGGAGCTAATACTACGGGTAATGCTTCTAAATCGTCGTCTATTTTGAAGTCTACTGGTTCTACCTCTAAGGAAGGTAATATTACTACATCTAATTCGTATGTTGCATTGGTGAATGATGAAGATGAAGATTGAGAATATGTTGCCCATGTGAATGAAGAATCGGCTAATCCAGTTATAGGTGAAAGTTCATCTTTCACGGTAGCTGCTGGTTAGCTTGTTTGTTTTTGTTTCTTGAGTTGTAAGTGCTTATGAAATGTCATAAGCACTACTTTTAGTTATTTTTTTAAGCTGCTTAGCTGTCCACCTTTATGTAAGTTGTATCGCCTATGTAACGGGCTGAGATATAGGACTTCACCCATATCCTTTGTACTTAAATGTTTTTTTTTGAGTAATACATTTACCGGGTTGTTTTGACCTTTTACCCAAAAAACTTATAAATGTCGAATAAATATTTTTTGTTAGTTTTTTATATATTATTTGAATGCAATTATTGTGATGGAATAACTTTAATATAACTTTAATCTACTCAGTATTATTTAATTTACTAAATAGTTTACGCTCTAAATCATATTATTTCATACGGTTAAACTCGATTATACGTCTAAAATGATAAACCGTGACCCAAACCGCGGGTAACTGCTCATTTCATGTACCCGCGTGTTCGGTTATCCATCTAGTATGGTTCGGTTTTGGGTAGTAAAATGAATTACCCACCCCGTGATGGATAGTTAAAAATTTTCAATTAATCGAACATAACCACCCCGTGAACACCCCTATTAGCAAGGGTCGGTTAGGAAAAAAGGCCTATATAAAGAAACCATAACTTGGCCAAAAAGGGATCCCACCTTCCTCATTCAACTTCCAAACATTTTTAGGGTATATTCCACCACTTTGGAGGCTAGATCATCAAGAGAAGCAAGATCCTAACATCATAAATATTAGATTACTCTGGTTTGCTTAATTCTATAAACACTCTTCGCTAGAGACTGGTTATATAAAAGGCCGTCTCTTTGATGAAAAAGTAGTGGACATGGAATCAATAAGGACTGGTTTTGATGAGAAGACCAGTGTCTATGACACAAAATATAAAAAAACTGGTTTGGTTAGAAAAAATCGGCTTTTTTATGCTTTCATAAATAGCATAGAATTAATTAACATAATATTTAACACAACTCAAAACATATCACATCATCTGCTGCTAGCTCAATTGCAAAGCGTGCTCAATTTCTTCTTTTAAAACGATCATGGTTTGAATCACAATATGAAGATAAATGTTTTATGCTTTTATCCTTCTTAATTTTAGTTACTCAACTTTTTATTAGTCCTAAAAAATATTATTTGATCTAAATTACTTTCTATATAATTATACTAGTTTTACTTTAAGATAATTATAAATATTAAGCAAAGTAAAGCAAGTGCACACATGCGGTATTTTTGATGTTTATTTCTTTATTAAGTATAATATATGAATATCCTATTGCATAGCGGCAGATAACTATACTTGAGAAATTGTGATTTTTGTTTGACTCTTGATGCAAAACTTACGAGTTTAATTTATAGTAATTGCGAGAAAAAAGTTCATGGGTTAGAAACAAAAACCGATAAAGGTTCAACAATTAAACAATATTTAAAATATTAATTTAGCTGAAGATGATGTTATCATTTTTAATTAATAGTATAATAGTCAACTAACATTACTAGCTATTTAAGCTTTTAAGTTTAAAAGGTATTATAGGCAATTAACATTACTCAAATTTTATGCATTTAAGTTTAAGGAATGTATAACATGCATTATAAATAGTAGAGATGAATCAAAAAAATTAAAAATGTATTATGCGGTATATATTAAACTACAACTACACCTTAATTGAATGGGGAGTGATTTGCACACTTTATTTTTTCTTATGAGCACACTCTATTGTACAAGCAAATAAAGCATGATGTAAATATGAAACAACTGTGTAAAGCAAAATAATGTGTCCCAATCAAAACAAAATGTGCAAATAAATTTCCTAAATGAATTGAAAATTGTCTTATCACTTTCAAACAAACTAAGTCCCAAGTTAAAGGTTACGTGAACTGCAAGCTTGCTAATTGGTTATGATCAAGTGTTGATAGTTCAAACGAGAGTAAATACCCTATAATAAATGTTACAATTATAATAAAGGATAACATTTACTCACGAAACCGTTATCTTATATAGGCACTTGTACGAGGTTTTCACGTGAGGGTGTTTTCAAATAGAACTGGAGTTATTTCAAATATCAATGCAGTTTAGGGTTTCATAAACTCATAGTTTTACAAACAATCAAGGAGCATGCAAATATCCAACTGCACATATTATGGTTTCCATAACCCTATTTTCCATATTTACAGAATTACATAATTCATAATTATAGTAATCAATCAAATAAAGCAATTTACGATTAGGCATTATGTATATAACAAATAAGGAATCTCTTAATATAGCATATTAAAATCCTTATACATACTAGTTTTCATAAATATGATAACATGCATAAAATTATCATATAGCAAATAAACAACTTTAATTAAAACAACAAATCCAAAGATCATCCATATCTATTATAATTATCATTATCATACATCAATCAGGCATATCTGAATTCCTTAAGCACATAAAATCTCATATTGTGGTTTATCAAATATACTTATTAAAAAAATCTAATCTAGCAAACATGCATAATAATAATGACAATAGAGTTCGTGTTCTGATCACATCTTAAAACTTTTAAGCAAATAGAAAATCATACAGATAAAAAAAATGACCCATAATATTTTTAGGGTTTCATCTAGGGTTTCACAAAACACTTAAAACACAAATTCGATCAATTACATGACAATTAAACTATGTATAAGAAGCTCTGATACCACTGATGAAAAACAGCGTAAGAGACAATAATTTTAAATTTTTATTTAACCATTAACAAGTAGTATTATCAAATAATATACACGGTGGAATTAAAAGGTTTTCTCCCATGAGATTCATATACACCAACTAGTTAATTAATCATGCATGTATAATAGAGACATACCTTATGGCCAACCAACAACACGAATAGATGATCACGCTCTCTTTTTGCTCCACGAATGAAGCTTCAAGAACACACAGATTACAAACTTATGTCCAAGTGTAGAATAGACATTTCAGTATCCACACTAACACTCAAGCAAATTCATATAGCTACTAGGCTTTAACTGCGTCACACGAATAAGAGAATGATCAAATAAGTGAACCACAAAAATAAACGAATTGTGTTTGTGTGTGGGATTCAATCGACGCAAGATAGGAAAGGAGGGAGGAGGTTTTAAGGGTTTTGTAGTACTTAATAAATTATTAACCTTATTGATTTATATTTATACTAAAACCAATCATTATATAATAAGGAAAACAAATCTTATTAGGAATAAAACACTTTTATTTAAAGAAAAGATAATTATCTTTTCATAAAAGATGATTACTTTCTCCGAGATAAACAAAAGACAACCCTAATTACCCTTTGTGGTAATCGACGAAAAATAAGCCCCCTCATGAGCTTATTGGCTTTTTCCAATCCAATATATTTAAATGTTTATTTACTTATAATCTTAATTAAGCCCAATAAGTAAATAACTCATTTAACATCTCTTTTAGTTAATACAAATATATATACAATATAAGTATTATTCAAGTGTCCCGTCTTATATGTGTGTGACCCTCAGGTCTCGTAAACAATGACCAATATAAGTTTATATGTTATTCTATGAATACATACCCAACACTTAAATGGGTCAAATATATAATAGTCAACGATGTTTGGTTACCGGAGTATAACAATATTCATTGTGGTGATACTTATAGTTCGGCTGTTAAACCGGCTACCATTCGTATTGTTCTCAGTCTCGCTTTGTCTTGGAATTAGCCTATTTATCAGCTTGATGTTAAGAATGCATTTCTTAACGGTGACCTTTCCGAGACTGTGTATATGTATCAACCACTAGTTTTTGTGGATGCTCTGCTTCCCCTTCATGTGTGCCGATTATAGATATCTTTATATGGATTGAAAGGTGCTTGGTTTCAATGTTTGGCAGGTTATGCTCTCAGGGGGTTGGTTTCTCGTCGAGTCATTGTGACTCGTCCATGCACATATATCCGCATGATTCTGAGGTTGCATATTCGTTAATTTATGTTGATGATATTGTACCAACGACATCATCTGCAGATTCAGTGTATTATCTCATCTCTTCATAAAGATTTTTATATGACTGATTTGGGGGTGCTTAATTACATCTCGGGGATTTATGTTACTCGTTACTCCAAAGGCATGTTTCTCTCTTAGAAGAAATATGCTTTAGAGCTTTTGGATAGGGCACAAATGGCTAATTGTAATCTAACTTGGATGCCGGGTTATGTAGAATCTAAGCTTGGTTCTGACGGGGATCCTTTTTTGATCCTACTCTCTATCGCATTCTTGCAGGTGGTTTTTAGTATCTCACATTTACTCGTCTAGATATCTTTAATACAATGCAGCAGGTTTGCCTTCATATGCATGATCCTCGAGAGCCTCATTTTGCAGCTGTCAAGAGAGTTCTCCGATATATTCGTGTCACTTTGGACTTTGGGTTCCAACTATATGCCTCCACTACAGGTTCTCTTGTTGTCTATTTCAATGCTGATTGGGCTGGTTTTCTTACTACTAGGGGGTCTATATCTGGTTATTGTGTTTTCTTAGGAGATAATCTACTCTTGTGGTCATCAAAATGACAAAATACTCTCTCTAGATCGAGTGTTGAAGCTGAGTACATAGGCGTTGCTAATGCAATTGCTGAAACTGATTGGTTTCGTAATCTTCTTTGCGAGTTTCGCACACCATTATTATCTGCCACTCTTGTCTACTATAAAAATGTTAGTGCCATTTATTTGACTACTAATCATGTCTAGCATCAACGAAACAAACACATTGAGATAGATATACATTTTGTTTGTGATATGGTTGCTCGGTGTTAGGTTCGTGTTCTTCTTTTGCCATCACATTACCAGTATGCTATCATCTTCATTAAGGGGTTGGCTTATGCACTTTTTCAAAAATTTCATACCAGTTTGAGTGTTCAATAATCCTATCCCGCTCAAACTGTGAGGGAGTGTTAGACGATTATTTGCTTAGGAAAGCATTTCGGCTTTATTATTGATCTGTTATTATTAATAGGTCTAGCCCGGTGTCTAGAATAATCTTCAGAAATTCTATATATATTGTCTTTATGTGTTATAATGAAGAAGCCAAATTATAATTCCAGTAATTAGTTGCCACTAATAATTCTTAATGTTTACTAGTTAATTTTATTGGTGTATTTGAAGTACATCGAATGACTACTCTAATGAATCAATACCGAAAGAGACATTCGTTCTAACATTGTAATTTTCTCAATTTATACATCGATGATTCTTGGAAAACTTTTTATTTCTATAACACATTGTACTCTATAAGTATTGGTCCTAATAATTCTTAAAACCTTCTTCAAGATTTTTATCTATAGAAAATCAAAATTCCATAAATCCTCCAATTGACTATTTGAGAATTAAAATGAATACATCTTTTTATTGCTAACATAAACGAAATTGAATTATCTTATTAATCAACTGGACTAAGATATGTCGAAAGAGTATATTATATTATTATATAATGTTAAAGCCTGGGTAAGATCTTTTGATTTTGTGCCTTTCTTGTTGGTCATGTTTAGAGGACAAGAAGTAAATCATTTTTATAACTAAGTGGGTCCTTTTATGCTACTCTTTTTCTGATTAGTAGTGCAAGGAAAGGATATCTATGAGATGACCTAAATCTAATCTTAAGATAGCAACGATAGGGATAAACTGTACGTGTAGAAGATATATGTTTTACAATGTATATATTAAAATTCATTACAAACATAGTGAGAAACTTTATTCGGAAATTAAAGGAAGAAAAAAAAAAGTAAAATTATAGAATGAAAGTAAAAGAAAAGCCTCTTCTTTGTTTGTTAATGACTTTGCCTTTATTTATCAAGAGTCCTTTATTAGATAGGTGATGTTAGATCAAAGAGTCTCTTTCTTCGTGGCAACAAAAAATGCAATGTTCAAAAGAAACCATTGTTCGTTTGTTCTACAATGCCTCAAGTTCTTTTCAGCTTCTCTTCCTTTTCTTCTACCTCACCTCCACTTTTCTTTCTAAATTATTGTTCTTCATTTCTTCCATCCCATTTCTCACAAGGTAATTATTTGATATTACATCCTTTTTTTGGTCTAAGGGCTCGGTTTTTTGTTACAAACCTATAGCTAATGTTAATGTGTGATTTTTTATGCAGAAACAATGATGAATATGAATACGCTACGTTTTCTGAGGAAGAACAAGAAGAGGAAGAGGAAGGGGAAGAGGAAGATAATGAGGTAATAAGCAATAGGTATTATTATGATGACAGCACGACGAAAGATGATTTGTTGGCTGATATTAGTAGAGAAGGGGAAGAAGATCTTTTTGTTTTGCAGACTAGTGCACGAAGTTCACGCCAAAACAGTGTCGTTTTCGATGAAGAGATTGTTTACGACTATCTAGAGTCACCAAAGGAGAAAGAAGAGGAAGTGGCTGATATAAGTGTTGTAAGTAGTGAAGACACGGACTTCTATAGCCTATCGGAATCCGAATATGAAGAAGACAGCAATCAACAAATAAACAACCATTACCAGGGGAAAGAGGAAGATGATGAGATATCAGTGGACCTTGGCTCAAAGTCTTTAAGATACGAAGTGAATACACCCGCCATAACTACTCGTGCAAGGTCTGCTTGTACTTCTTTCCGATACGTTGGAGATGAACCATCTTTGCGTGTAACCAAGAAGATTGCTTTTGTGCTTGACGATGACAAAATTAATGGTATTGCATTTTTTTGCACCCTAATTCATTCTCACACATATATTAGGTACAAGTAGTCTATGATTCATGTTGAGAAATTATATGTATAAAATTTATTAACGTATTTTTATATAAATATTCAAAGCTATCATTGGTTATTAAGTGTAAGTAATTTCTTAACATTAGTAATATTCAAGCCATTATTCTTGGCAAAGGTGCGAAAGTATATATATATTTTCAGAATTACCTCTGCTTAGGATTAGGATGTTTCAAGCGATTATTCAGTAACTAATTAATAAGTAATATATATTCTTTTTTTCCGATAGAATTTGCTGTCATAAGGATACTGTAATTCAGTGTTTATATTATTCCAGAAAAATATCGCGAGACGGGGAAGAAGATAGAATCGAAGTTAACACAAGTAGAGAAGTTTCCTAATATAGCAACATTGAACTCAAAGAGATTTGAACTTGAGGAAAACGATAAAGAAGAAATCTTTGGTGACACAAATACTGTCGGTTCAACATCCAAGAGTTCATCTGAATGGCGGAGCTCTATTAATTGCCGAGATCCAAGTTATGACCCATTTTCGTCTTCTTCACGAAGAAGTTGCCCCAAATGGGAGTCTTACACAGTCTTCCAAAAGTATGATGAAGAAATGTTGTTTTTAGATAGAATTAGTGTACAGAAGCTTCAAGAAACCGGTAATGCTTTTCAGGTTTTCTTAATCATCAAGTAAACTTTAGTGCTTATATTAAAAAAGACTTCAAGCTATGATATTTCTTTTTTATTATAAGATACTTGTGATATTATACTTTCTGAATGAATCTTTTGGTACTAATGGATGTTCTAACTTAAACAGAGAGTGCATCTTGCAAAGATTTATTCTTTTTTCATCTTCTGGTAATCGTATGAGTCAAGTAAAACAGATATATAAAATATGCAAAATTAAAACGTATGAGTGTTAATAATTTATAATATCATTAAGAAAAGTAATAAATGTAATCGTGATATTGGTTTTATTACATGATTCATGCTAGGTTTATCTCACTCAAAATATTTCATTCTTTCAGAATCGTTTAGGTCTTCAACCACGCACCAATCATCAATATCAGAGAAGATCATTCACAAATTAGCATCAAGAAACAAGAAAACGTCCTATGTATATCAAAACTCATACCATGAATTGGAAGCAGCTTACGTTGCCCAAATTTGCTTGACATGGGAAGCTCTAAATTGGAATTATAACTATTTCCAGCAGTTAAGAGCTTCACGCCGTGAATCTGACCCTGGTTGCCCTGCTTATATTGCACAACAGTTTCAACAATTCCAGGTGCTTTTACAACGCTACGTAGAGAATGAGCCTTATGAAAATGGTAGGAGACCCATCGTTTACGCTAGAATGAGAAGTCTGGCTCCGAAATTACTTCAAGTCCCAGAATACCGAGGTAAGACTTAACTTGTCTTAGATAAAACAAACTTTTTATTTACCTCTAACTCGTAGTTTTACCTTATATTATCATAAAGAAAAAAATGAACTTTTATCTCTTATAAAAAAACTGTATTTATTCTGTATAAGTTTGGCTAGTTACTGTATAGATTTTTGAACACTCAGTTTCTTAGTTAATTAACTTCATGCCTAAGTCATATATTGCAATGGCCAAAAAAATATGAATCCTCCAATCAACTAGTAATTTTACCCAAAGGTAGCGGTATAAGCGTTAAATCCCACTTGAAACAAATGTGTAGTTTTGGATTTGTTTTGTGGTTTAAAATAATTCGTAACATTCTATTAACAGTATTCTACACATAAGGATGTTATATATCTGGTCCACTTTTCACTAATTCATGAGATGTCTTATGTATTTGAGACTTTAAGACTAGTGTAGAAAATTGGAATGCTGTAACCTAAGCAGAGATCGATGATTAGTTTATCTGACTTTTCATTCTTTGATTTATTGATGTAGATTCTGATGACGAGAAGAAAGACGAATATTTGGGGTCAAGAATTTCATCGGAATCATTTCTTGTAATCATGGATGAATCAATCAAAACATTCATGAATTTTCTAAGAGCTGACAAAGAGAGTCATTTTCACAAATTTACGGCGCATTTCTTTCCCATCAAAAACCCGAGAACATCAGTGGATCCAACCCATATCCTCTTGCTCAAAAAAATTAACCACAAGGTCAGAACCCCTCCATCTTATCTTTTTCCCAATATGCATAAGAATACTAGCTTGTGCTCCTTGCTTCTTTATACATAGTACCCCCACTCAAAAGTAGTCGAGTTAGGCTTGTTTAGATACGAAACAATAGAATTACTCAAGACTCACACGGAAGGTATAAGTTAGGTAACTACTTTAAAGTTACAGTGAGCTCAAATTTCTTATAACATACATACCAACTTTAGACGAGTTGTTACACATATAGCGTTGGTGGGTTAGCATGTTTGTCATTTTAAAAAAGGTAATGATAAAAAATAAAGAAAACAAAATGGCTTTATGTTGAACATGTAGGGCCTAAGGTTCTTGTATAACAAAGATTTGCTTTTCCCTTTATTCTAATAATGAATTTGAATATGCAGAAGAAGTTGAAACTAAAAGACCTACAGCGCTCTCGCAAGTGTTTTCTCAAAAGGAAATCCAAGCATGTTAATGAAATGGAAGTTTTGATGTCACAAATTGACCTAAAGATTGTGTCAAGAGTTCTTAGAACTAGTGATCTAAATGAAGAACAGATGCATTGGTGTGAAGACAAAATGACCAAAGTGAAAGTTTATGATGGGAAACTACAAAGAGATTCTTCACCACTTTTCTTTCCAGCTCATTAACTCCTCAGATATCCATATCATACCCTACCATAAAAGGTGCTTATTGCTTTCATGACTAGATTCTGAATGTGCACATGAATATCCTTTTTTACCACTTTTTGTAAATAAGAAGAGAAAAGGAAAGTAGGGCGCCATGCATATATACATGGATCAGAGAAGCCACATGCAATGACGGACTGTTGAATGCACAAAAGATGGATTAGCCAACTCTTTTATTTTGTCATGTTATCTTGATTAGTTTGTCATATAATCACTCTAGGGTGATGTGATATAACTGATTTTAGGTGATAGTTTTTTGTATACGGATAATAATGCGTGTAAATCACCGGTTTTACACTACCTAGACACTGAATAAACTTGGTTTATGATGTCATATGGCATGCATAACATTCTTTTTTTTTAAGGAAAATACTTACACAACGATACCTCATTACCTCTAATTGAACCTTGAACAACGAAAAAAATACACACATAATAATTCAATCATTTTTTATTGGGGATATTATCATCATCACAGTTACGATAATCATGATTTGGTTTATTGAACCATGACCACATGATGACAATATTTAATGGTTGTATTAAATAAAATGTTTTGGATGTAAGGAAACCCAAAAGATAAAGATGAAAGTTAGGAGGGTTGCTTTTTTAGCAACTTTTTGGCTTTTTTTGATTTTGTATATACTTTGAGATTGTGGTTTATCATCTTAGAAGACACACAGGAAGGGGTGAATAGAAAGTTAATTAAAGCTGGTGAAAGATATGATGCATCTTGGCTAATGAGATAGTCACATGATACACGCAAGGGATAAAGTGGGCGTACACCAACTTTGTTTAAGAGATAAAGTAGTTATTACTATCCAAATCTATATCTATAAGGTGCCTGCTACCGAGATATTTCATCATATTTTTAATACAATAAGAGATTCAAGATTGAAGAAAAATAATTTGAACAAAACCAAATTAAACTAATAGAAGAACTCAATTTCGTTGTGTGGCAAGATTGAGTCTTCTTATTAACGAATAAAAGTTAAAATTGGCTTCAAATTTGATCATACTTAATTTTTCTTAATTGGTTTTCGAGTATAGAAAACAACAAACACATGTGTACTTGGGAGCTAATTTTTTAATACTAGTTTTTAACTAAGTTATAAATATTAAAAAATACATTTCTCTTTTATATACTATAGACATAAATAACTTAAATACATAAGTTAACAAAATTAACTTTGAATTCAAAGTTAGTTAAATAAATGGCGCTTGCTACATAAAAGAAGTTTATCTTGTAAAAAAAAAAAAGAAAAGAAGTTTATCTTGGGAAAGAAAGAAAGAAAAAAAACTTAGAGGGTTAGAGGGTGTTTGTTTAAGGTTATTTGTTTTGGCTTTTGGACTTGTCGAACTTTTAAAAAGTTTACCAATTATTCTAAGTGTATTTAAATAATTGAATAAATTACGCCGTTCATCCCTGTTGGTTAGCTTAAGTCCCTGGCACAGTCCATGATCTTTTATTTTATTTTACTTTTGTCATAAATGATCTTTATTTTAAACTTTGCAACATCATTCGTCTTTATGTATAACGGTCGTTAACCACCAATACAAAAGTTCATACATTATCTACACATCCTTTGTATTTTATCTCATAACATTATCTTCTTCATCAACAACCACTTACCTCCATCATGTTAAATAAATGGACAACCATCCATTATCATCTTTAAAGCTCACCAACATCTATAAACCCCACTCCCACATTCAAACACAATCACCATCTTCTTAAAAACTCCACACACACCCATATACAAACAATATCAATTCTCTTTCTTCTGCATAGTTTCCCTCTCTAAACTCGTATCTCCTCCCCCACCTTAACGACAAATATACCAGTCAACCACCCTGCTGGCACACCAAAGGTCATCTACTCATACACGCTAGCTCCCCAACACCATTCTCAAACTATGTTGTCGTCATCTCACACATAAACACTGTTAATACAAATAATCGCATAAAACCTTATTTCTATTTAACGATTTTTTAACGTTTTGTTAATGACAAATATATAAAATGTGTTAAATAAAAGTTCAAGTAAACAAGTTTTAGACTTAAGTTATCCTTTATCGATAATCACTTATGATATGTATATGAATCTCTAAAACTTACAAAATGATCAAAGAAAGTTTTATAATACACATTGCATGAAACTACTACATTATATCATAAAATCTTACATATTTTCATTTACTTACATTTGATTAAACAAATTACTCTCATTTTAGGAAAATGTTTTAATCCTCACTTGACTAACTAGTCGAGAATCTTCTCCTTTGGAAAGTAATTCAAATGTAATCTTGCATGGAGAAATAGATTAACTATTTTGGCAATAACCCAAGACTAATGAGGAAAGCATATAAAGTGTTTTTGCATGAAAAACATAATTACCATATTTTAGGCTACTGTGTGTTTAACAATTTAAGCAATCATCTTAGCTCTTTTATCTCAGCTTTTCCCATGCATCATAAAATAGGATATATCCCAAACAAGAAATGAATGACTTCTAAAAAACGGATTGCTTTTTGGCTTGCATATGAGGGACAGATCCCTCAAGACGGAAGCATTCCATAAGGGATCCGTAGATCCGTCGTTGCCTGCTCCAGCCTCCCTTTTGCTTATTTAAGAAAGTATTTTGCATAACATATTCCTCACCTCTTGTAATCATTTTTCTAGCACTCTCAAACATTCATACACATATCTTTTATTGTTATCTTGTTTTATATTTATTCAAGTGATCGACATAACTAATCCCTCTATTTAACAAGGGAAGAGCACAAGAAGATCTTTAAATCATATGTGTTGTAGTTATTAGTTTTTGTATTTTCAACCTAGTTGTTTTACTATATTTTTCTACCAGACTTTAAAGTATATAAATACCACCATACACCAAAATAGAGAAGTTACTATTTCAGTCCTCAAAATACATAGAGAGAACGGTTAGTTTTACCTAGATTAGGACTTGATATCTAGCTTTGTATCAATAAAAGTTTAAACGAGAGTGTACGGTCATTTTTGCTAAAAAGGGAGCTTGTTGATACAGTGAAGTGAACCTTCAATTAGGAAACTCAGGGAGTGGAGTAGGGCGAGAAAGGAGCTTCGTTACTAAACCATTATAAATCCTTTTGTTGTGGTTTGATCTTTCCATTATTTACTTTTTGTCTTGTATTTACATTTACATAATATCTTTGTTTGATTTCACAATAAGTTTTCGAAACTACAACTTTAAAACACTAAAACTCTTTAACCCCCTTATAGTTTTCCTCAAACATCCACACTACACTGCCACCCCTGTGAGATCTCACCCACCGCTATCATCATCCCGCCGCTAGATTTTGTAGATCTGTGCTTTTGATTTGGTTGTTTTTGTGTGGTTTTGGATGTGATATTTTAGATATAGATTTCATAGATCTATTTCTAGTTAGGTTCTTTCTAAAGTGCATGTGTGTGTGCACTTTTTTTCATGTGGTCAGTGATCTTGGTCGAAATATGGTTTTCATTAGTGGTCGGGTTTTTGGGTGGTTTTAAAAGTGGTGGGTTTTAGTTTTGTGAGTGTGTTAACGGGTTTCTGGGTTTTTGAAATAAGTTTGACGTGTTTACGGTGGAGGGTGGTGAAAATGGTGGTGGCTTGTTTTACTTGTGGTTTTTAAGAAAGGCGGTAGGTATTGAACTTTTTGACAGTTTTTGAAGGTGAGTTGGTGCTCGGTTGTGTGAATGGTGTGAAGATGAAAGATATGATCATGGTAAATATTGGTAATGATGGTGACAACTTGTCGAAATTGGTTGGTCTGAATATGTAGAAAGAAAGTGGTGTAGTTGAATACTATTGTTTTGTGAATATATGATGGAGTTGATAGAGAAGGAGAGATAAATTGTAAACACTAAGGAGCTGCTTGGTTTATGCCTTTTGGATTCAAGTAACGCTTTCATTCTAAATTTTAATTGTTTGGTTCAAGTTTTTGCAATCGAAGTGAGCCCGTTAATGAAAGATTGATTCATAGCTAATAAGTTGTCTTTCGCAAATCCATACCGACCCCTCATTTATATCCTCTCTGACAGTATATACATAAATTAATTATTGAAAAACAAAACCATCTCACTTTCTCTTAAATAAATTATTTATCAACTATTAAAATAAACTTTTTAATAGAATATTACTACCCCCGTCCCATAATAAGTGTCCAGTTTGACTTTTTGAAGTCTTTCTTGATCAACTTTGACTTTAAATAATTTTATTTGTGTTATATAATATTTGATGCAAAATATATGAATGGATAGAGTTTTGAATATATTTTCATTGATATAATTTTCATCAAGTATTATATAAATAAAAATATTTAAAGTCAAAGTTTAACAAGAAAATACTCCAAAAAATCAAATTGGACACTTATTATGGGACGAAGGGAGTATTTCTTTCTCTTACCTCATTTTCTTTCATTCTAACTGAATCCAAATTCAATTCCAAATCCTTTTGCAAACCAAACAGGTCCTAAAGATAAAGAATGAAGAAAGAAAAGATAAAAGGCTTTTGTGAAAGTGTTCATTATTTCCCCCCTTAAGAGTAGTCAAAAAATAAAAAAAGGCAGAAATACCCTCGCATTAGTGGGGCAGGTGAGTGAACTTAACAGCCGAAGATAACGAGCATTAGATATATGGATGGATGGCGTTACATAGTTTCATTATAAAAACCATTCATGNTGACGGCATTATTATGAAGGCATTATATCTGTTTCTGGGCTCGTGGTTGATGACTAACCCTTACCTTACCTCTTATTACTATTTCATACTTACCTTTGATTACATTCTGTTATTCCCTTTATACCTTATTCAGTATTCATTTATGTTTCATTATTACTTCGTTGTTATATCTGTTCACTGGGCTTTTTAAGCTCAGCCGCGTTTTCTTTCTCACGCGGCAGGTTTTAGAAGGAAGCTGGGTGATGGGCGAAGAGTGCAAATAGGAGCTTTTAGAGAGGAATTGCTTGATGAGTTAATAGTGGTTCTGAAGATGCTTTAGATTAGTCATTTTGTACTTAGTTGTGATATTGTATTCCTTTATCATGGAACCTTTTGTAACTCTTGTATCCATTTGTATTATTAAAGTTTATGCTTGTGTTTGTTCTCATTGACACCATGAATGTGACACTTTAGCCCTTCTCGGGTTGGGGTGTTACAACCATCCATTACCATCTTTAAAGCTCACCAACATCTATAAACCCCACTCCCACATTCAAAAACAATCACCATCTTCTTAAAAACTCCACACACACCCATATACAAACAATATCAATTCTCTTTCTTCTGCATAGTTTCCCTCTCTAAACTCTTATCTCCTCCCCCACCTTAACGACAAATATACCAGTCAACCACCCTGCTGGCACACCAAAGGTCATCTACTCATACACGCTAGCTCCCCAACACCATTCTCAAACTATGTTGTCGTCATCTCACACACAAACACTGTTAATACAAATAATCGCATAAAACCTTATTTCTATTTAACGATTTTTTAACGTTTTGTTAATGACAAATATATAAAATGTGCTAAATAAAAGTTCAAGTAAACAAATTTTAGACTTAAGTTATCCTTTATCAATAATCACTTATGATATGTATATGAATCTCTAAAACTTACATAATGATCAAAGAAAGTTTTATAATACACATTGCATGAAACTACTACATTATATCATAAAATCTTACATATTTTAATTTACTTACATTTGATTAAACAAATTACTCTCATTTTAGGAAAATGTTTTAATCCTCACTTGACTAACTAGTCGAGAATCTTCTCCTTTGGGAAGTAATTCAAATGTAATCTTGCATGGAGAAATAGATTAGCTATTTTGGCAATAACCCAAGACTAATGAGGAAAGCATATAAAGTGTTTTTGCATGAAAAATATAATTACCATATTTTAGGCTATTGTGTGTTTAACAATTTAAGCAATCATCTTAGCTCTTTTATCTCAGCTTTTCCCATGCATCATAAAAGAGGGTATATCCCAAACAAGAAATGAATGACCTCTCAAAAACGGATTGCTTTTTGGCTTGCATATGAGGGACAGATCCCTCAAGACGGAAGCATTCCATAAGGGATCCGTAGATCCGTCGTTGCCTGCTCCAGCCTCCCTTTTGCTTATTTAAGAAAGTGTTTTGCATAACATATTCCTCACCTCTTGTAATCATTTTTCTTGCATTCTCTCATACATTCATACACATATCTTTGATTGTTATCTTGTTTTATATTTATTCAAGTGATCCACATAACTAATCCATCTATTTAACAAGGGAAGAGCACAAGAAGATCTTTAAATCATATGTGTTGTAGTTATTAGTTTTTGTATTTTCAACCTAGTTGTTTTACTATATTTTTCTACCAGACTTTAAAGTATATAAATACCACCATACACCAAAATAGAGAAGTTACTATTTTATTCCTCAAAATACATAGAGAGAACGGTTAGTTTTACCTAGATTAGGACTTAATATCTAGCTTTGTATCAATAAAAGTTTAAACGACAGTGTACGGTCATTTTTGCTAAGAAGGGAGCTTGTTGATACAGTGAAGTGAACTTTCAATTAGGAAACTCAGGGAGTGGAGTAGGGCGAGAAAGGAGCTTCGTTACTAAACCACTATAAATCCTTTTGTTGTGGTTTGATCTTTCCATTATTTACTTTTTTCTTTATTTACATTTACATAATATCTTTGTTTGATTTCACAATAAGTTTTCGAAACTACAACTTTAAAACACTGGGCGCGTTTAGTAAGGAGGTTTTCCAGAAAAATTTTCCAAGAAAACCTAAGAAAATAGAAAACGCGTTCAAATTGAGTTTTTTCCAAAAGTTTTCTTGGAAAAATGGAAAAGCTGTTTTCCAAGTTTATAACTAAGTTTTGGAAAACTCCCTTTATGAGTTCTCCATAGATTTTCCATTTTAGAAAACTCCATCTAAACACGTTTTCAAGTGTTCTCTAGAGAAAGAATAGCTCCCCTATTCTCCAGAAAACTGAAAAATGAAAACTAGGAAAATTTTTCCATTACTAAACGCGCCCAAAACTCTTTAACTCCCTTATAGTTTTCCTCAAACATCCACACTACACTGCCACCCCCGTGAGATCTCACCCACCGCTATCAACATCCCGCCGCTAGATTTTGTAGATCTGTGCTTTTGATTTGGTTGTTTTTGTGTAGTTTTGGATGTGATATTTTAGATATAGATTTCATAGATCTATTTCTAGTTAGGTTCTTTCTAAAGTGCATGTGTGTGTGCACTTTTTTTTCATGTGGTCAGTGATCTTGGTCGAAATATGGTTTTCATTAGTGGTCGGGTTTTTGGGTGGTTTTAAAAGTGGTGGGTTTTGGTTTTGTGAGTGTGTTAACGGGTTTCTGGGTTTTTGAAATAAGTTTGACGTGTTTACGGTGGAGGGTGGTGAAAATGGTGGTGGCTTGTTTTAGTTGTGTGTTTTAAGAAAGGCGGTAGGTATTGAACTTTTTGACAGTTTTTGAAGGTGAGTTGGTACTCGGTTGTGTGAATGGTGTGAAGATGAAAGATATGATCATGGTAAATATTGGTAATGATGGTGACAGCTTGTCAAAATTGGTTGGTCTGAATATGTAGAGAGAAAGTGGTGTAGTTGAATATTGTTTTGTGAATATATGATGGAGTTGATAGAGAAGGAGAGATAAATTGTAAACACTAAGGAGCTGCTTGGTTTATGCCTTTTGGATTCAAGTAACGGTTTCATTCTAAATTTTAATTGTTTGGTTCAAGTTTTTGCAATCGAAGTGAGCCCGTTAATGAAAGATTGATTCATAGCTAATAAGTTGTCTTTCGCAAATCCATACCGACCCCTCATTTATATCCTCTCTGACAGTATATACATAAATTAATTATTGAAAAACAAAACCATCTCACTTTCTCTTAAATAAATTATTTATCAACTATTAAAATAAACTTTTTAATAAAATATTACTACCCCCGTCCCATAATAAGTGTCCAGTTTGACTTTTTGAAGTCTTTCTTGATCAACTTCGACTTTAAATAATTTATTTGTGTTATATAATATTTGATGCAAAATATATGAATGGATAGAGTTTTAAATATATTTTCATTGATATAATTTTCATCGAGTATTATATAAATAAAAATATTTAAGGTCAAAGTTTAACAAGAAATACTCCAAAAAATCAAACTGGACACTTACTATGGGACGAAGGGAGTATTTCTTTCTCTTACCTTATTTTCTTTCATTCTAACCGAATCCAAATTCAATTCCAAATCTTTTTGCAAACCAAACAGGCCCTAAAGATAAAGAATGAAGAAAAGAAAAGATAAAAGGCTTTTGTGAAAGTGTTCATTTTTTTCCCCCTTAAGAAAAATAAAAAAAGGCAGAAATACCCTCGCATTAGTAGGGCAGGTGAGTGAACTTAACAACCGAAGATAACGAGCATTAGATATATGGATGGATGGCGTTACATAGTTTCATTATAAAAACCATTCATGCAAAAAATAAAGATTATAAACTTTGTATGGGATTTGGAGGACGGACAATTTTCACTTACTCTAGATAGTTTAAGGGGACAATGACAAGAAAATAAGAATTTTACAAACATATTTCACCAAAATACCAAATTTTTATTCAAAAAGCCAAACTACTCATGAAACAAACAAAGTCTTGCTAGTTTTTCTAAAAAATCGCAAGGCTGAAAACTAGCAAGGTTCACCTTGCGATTTATTTTCTATTTTTATTTTTTAAAATGAGCAAGGTTTTGCAATTTTTTTTTTAAATATTAGCAAGGTCTTGCAATTTTTTTTAAAAAAAATTAGCAAAGTCTTGCGATTTTTTTGTTTTGGTCGTCACTAGTGGAGGAAGTTAAACTTGACTATCTTTGATCCGTTGAAGCTATCGTAAATCATCTCGTCAAAATCTCGCATATGCACTAATGTTTTTCCCATGGGGGTTACTATGAACAATGTTCGAATCATAATTTACCACTCGTGAGTTGTCTTTTTCCTGTGTCTCGTGAGTTATTGTTGCTCATATACTTTTGATTTCCGGAGTTGTTAGGGGCATGGTTACCATGGTGTCAAAACTGCAAGCTGCATCATGACATTCAAAACTTTGCTATTTTTGAAAAAAAAAGAAAAAATTGCAAGACCTTGCTATGCTAATTTCAATCTTGTGATTTTTTTTTTAAAAAAATCCGCAAAATATAGCAAGACCTTACTAGTTTGATGAGTAGTTTGGTTGTTTGGATAAAAATTAGGTATTTGATGAAAAATGTTTGTAAGATTAGAAATTTTTGTCATTTAACATAATTTAATTATTTGCAAGCTCTATTTATTTTTGAAAGCTCATATTAATCGCCTTAAACTTATGAAATTTTATAGAATATAGACAAACTTGTTACATCTATAGTACATATAAAGTAAAAATAGTCAATGTGGAATGTTGAAATGTTGAAAAATGATCAAACTTTTAGCGCATTTGGAAAGTATTGAAATTAAACCATGCATTTGGAAAGTATTGAAGTAGTTTGAATTATTTTTGGTCTGCTCCATCTTTGTTTGTTATAATTTAATGTATTGAATACAAAACAAACGGAAGAAAACGTCGTTTTCATGTGGGCTTTTGTTTCTGGGCCTTCTACTCTTGGACTATTTCTAATAAAATATAATTTGACACCATCCTACCACTTTCACATTATTTCATATATTTTAAGAATGTAGATAATCTAATGATTAATTTTATGAATAATCAAGATTTATTATAGAAGAAAACTAACATTTATGAATATCTGATAAAAGAACCGGGTTCATTTATTAGCGAGAAAGAAAAGCGTGCACTATTTACTTTACAACTAGAAAAACCAAAAAGCGAAAAATGAAAAAGTTGAAACAAAAAATGGAAATGTTGAAAACATATGTTTTAAAAGGAAACTATTAATACACATCGAAACCCGGGTTGACCCGGGAAGCTTCAAACCCAGCGGGTTGACCCAGTTTAAATTGACCCATTTTTCGATCGGAACGGTTCAAAACATTATGTTTAATCCCCAAATCCTCAAACTTTTATTATTTTTCGTTTATAACCATAAACTTTTTTTATCACTAAAACTATCTGCCACTATGAAATCCCGTTGCTATGCACGGGTACTCGCCTAGTATTTATTTTAAAGTTTAAACTCTCGCGATAACATCCCACCATACACACCTTAAAACCATGGATTTGAGCTCTTTTTTTTTTTTTTTTTTTTTTTTTTTTTTTTTTTTTTTTTTTTTTAAGTTTCTCCACCATCTACCCGGGTTAGTCGGGTTCGGGTCAAATCGGATCGGGTCAAGTCGAGTTGAGGCTAAAAATTGTCTAGTTCTATAAGTTTTCATAGATAATAAGTTAATAAAAAATTGAAATAAAAATTATTAAAAAAAATCCTTATTTGAGTCAATCAGGTCGACTTGAACCCAAGCTAGGCAAACATATTTTGCCTGACTTAATTAGCATTCAGTTGATCCGAACAAATCCAATAAAATTATTGACCCGAATAACCGACCCACATATGATTATTGACGGTTCGGATTCGGGTTCGGTTCACCCCTGCTCACAAGTACAAGAAACAATATTTTTGAAAACAGAAAGCCCTAGAACCCCGTTCCTAACTCAGCACTGCCCCACACACACACACACAATCATAACAGAAAAGAAGCGCCATTTCTACTAATCCAGGGTTTCTTTACTTGATCTCATATTAAATGGGTATCCAAACACAACCTTATGGAATATAAGGAATGCTAAAAGAAGGACACAAACATCTTTCTGGTTTAGATGAAGCTGTCATTAAGAACGTCGATGCTTGTAAACAGCTTTCCACTATTACTAGAACATCTCTTGGTCCCAATGGTATTAACATTATCCTCATTTAGTATAAGACATTATGATCTAGCTAGTAAGTGATAAGAAAATGTATTTATGTTTTACTAGGGATGAATAAAATGGTTATAAATCATCTAGACAAGCTATTTGTAACGAGTGATACAGCGACAATAGTAAATGAGCTAGAGATACAGCATCCTGCTGCGAAAATACTTGTGTTGGCTGGGAAAGCTCAGCAAGAGGAGATTGGCGATGGAGCGAATTTAGTTGTTTCGTTTGCCGGGGAGCTTCTTCAGGGGGCTGAAGAGCTTATTAGGATGGGTCTTCATCCTAATGAAATTATTATTGGTTATACTAAAGCTATTAATAAGGTAGATTTTTTTTGGATATTAGTATAGGTTATTCCGGAAATGTGCTTGTAGCTTAGTAGTGGCTTATCAGTTAACAGGTTGCGATCAGAAAAAAAACATTAAGGGGGCTTATATTTGGAGACTTGTGGGCTTATATAGGTTTATTATGATATGATAAACTTATATAAGCCCAGAAGTAAAATAAGCTGAAAAATTGGGGCTTATGAAATATAAGCCGAAATCAAATAAGCTCATAAGCCTACATATAAGCTTAAACAAACACCCCCCTAAATATAATCATACTTCCTCGGACCAGTATTTCTAGATTGCCTTTACTGGTAACAAAAAGGGTTAATATGCACGGAGGTTACTCAACTTTGCGTTTTTGTTCTCTTAGTTTACTCTGCTATTATGCTCACTTAGGTCACTAAACGTATAAAACGCGACATTTTGGCTACTGGACTTATAAACATTACGTTCACGTAAGTGTGATCTGAATTTATCAAAGCCGATATTTAGGCTGGTTAGCTTATAAAAGTTATACTTTCATATCACTTGTGTTAAAATGCTAATTTTACTGAAAAGTAATCTAAATGTCGTTTTTATAAGTTGAGCGACCAGCGTGAAAAAAAATAGCGTAGTAAGGCAAAGTTCAGTAATCTTCGTGTGTACTAATAAAAGTAGCAAAACTTAAATAAAATATTAACTAATTGGTCATCGGTAAAACTATCATTGACTGAAATGTAATTGTAATGATTATGTGTTTGTTAGAGAATTATTTGGGACCGAGGGAGTGTGTTAACAACCCTTTTTTTGTTACAGGTTGTTGAAATCTTGGAAGGATTGGTTGAACAAGGTTCTGAGACAATGGATGTGAGGAATAGAGATGAAGTTACGCTAAGGATGAAAGCTGCTGTTGCTAGCAAACAATACGGACAAGAGTCTATTTTGTGTCCTCTTATTGCAGATGTACTTTTTTATTTTCTCATGAGATTTTATTTCATTATGTTCAACTTGAAGTGAGTCGATAATGTTAAATTTCTAAATTTGCAGGCATGCATTCAAGTTTTCCCAAAGAACCCTGTAAATATTAATGTCGATAATGTTAGAGTTGCAAAACTCTTGGGTGGAGGTCTGCAGAATTGTACAACAGTTAGAGGCATGGTTCTAAAAGGTGACACTATTGGGAGTATAAAGAGAATCGAAAAGTCAAAGGTAATTCTGTCTCTCTTGACAGTGCTACATTGTCAAGCCATCACGAATTTATTTTTTATAAAGTTCATTAGGCGATCTTTGTGACTTATCATCTCTACCTTTAAAATCAGAAGGGTAGTGAATCCTTTAGAAAATGATTTTCATTCCCTAATAGAGCAAGCTGAGTCGAACAGCTTATGCTTTTTAAGCTTCTACTTTCGACTCACCATTTACATATGGTCTGATACTCTGATGTCTATAAGATCAAATAGGATATAGATGTGCCAAAATGGGCGGGTTCGGTAACTGGTTATCTTTAATTCGGGTTGGGTCATCTTGCAAACACGTCTGTCCATTTTTTTTTATTTTTTTTTTATTTTTTTTTAAATAAGAACACTAAATATATCAGTGTGAGTACAAATACTACAATTCTATAATAAAGCAACTTAGGAGATTGTATGCATTTGATATATTCTTGGGTGTTTGTTAGTTTTAATCTAACTTTTAAAAATGTTCTCATCTGACTCAATCGTGATAATATATAACATAGACTGACCCATTTACTTATTAATGGTCGAATATACCCTGTGATAGGATATAATAACATATTAGGCATCTACAGCCCTGGCAAATGACAATAGGGTGTGTGGTTACTGATTAGCCGGTGAGTGCTTTTGGTTTAGAAGATATTATGAACTAACATGCCATATTCAAAATGCAGTCAATTTTTTTTGTTCATCATTTTTTAAATAGATGTTGCAAATATTCAGTCTTCTTGCGAAATCCATTGGATTGCTTGATGTGTCGTGAATAGTATATAATATCCAAGCAATTTCTCAACGAATAAGAAATTACCCGGGTCGTGTCACAGTGAAGGTTAAATGGAAAATTGTTTATCGTGATTGATAAACCGTGTTTCTGAAAAGTGTAAAAGTGAAAATAGTGAAACTAAAATTCAAATTGTAAAATGAAATGATGAAATATGCACAAAGTACAAGCTATATATGCACACAGATCTAAAATCTAAAAACGGAAATTCAAACGTGAAATTTAAAATGTAATGTTCAAAATAAAACGCGACTTTTATTTAAAAATGATCCTAAAAATGTAAAACAAATTTCTAAAAATCTTAAACAATTAAAAAGAATTTTGAGAAAAAGAAAAATATTGTTTTGGCTTTTTATTTATTTAATATGAATTAAAAACTATTTTTGTATTTTTATTTAATAAAAGAAATTCAAACTAATTTTAAAAATGAAAAATTTATTCTACAAAATTATTTTCTAAAAATCTTATTAAACTGAAAATGAAATTTAAAAATAAAATCAGAAACTATTTTTGTATTTTTGTGATTTAAATTGAAATTAAAAATTATTTAAAATTCTAAAAACTATTTAAAAATAAAAAGAAATAGTAAAACAAGTCAAATAATTCTGAAACTTTTACAGAAAATCTAAATCATTATTTGAAATCTTTTTTTTTTATGTTTGCTCACATCTAGAGGTGTTAGTCGGGTTCGGGTCAAATTGGATCGGGTCAAGTCGAGTTGAGGCTAAAAATTGCCTAGTTGTATAACTTTTTATAGATAAGTTATAAATTAAAAAAAAAATCTTTATTTGGGTCAATCGGGTTGACTCGAACCCGAGTTAAGCAAACATATTTAGCCTGACCCGACCTTAGTTAGCATTCAGTTGATCCGAACAACTCCAATCTTTTATATAATAAAAGAATTACATCATTTCGGAGTTTTTTTGACAAAACAATCTTAGTGGAAAAAAAATTGGGCCAACAGGAAAGCTCGATTTTGACACATAGGCGAAATCGAGCAATATGATTGGCCAATAAAAAGTCAAAATTGAATTGATTTTGGTCAAACTTTAATAAATTTGGTGGAGAATTTGATTGAGGAAAAAAACACATAAAAATATAGGTGTCAAATTTAAGAAAATAAAAACTTAAAGAAAATAGGAGGTAATTAATAAAACATTAGTGGTTGAATTTTAAATATATTATATGGAGTTAAGCGTAAAATTATAAATCTTCCATATTTTTTGATAACTTTAGATAATAAACAAATAAACCCGTATACTTTATACCCCCTACACTTTATAATATGAACTTTGTTTACAATTACATGAGTATTAGTATTTGTTTGAGACTTCCATCTATTAAACTTACAAAATTTTATAAATGTACGAATTAGTTTTAATATACGTTAAATACATTTAAAATAAATCTTAGTTTTAAACTTTCATCTATTAAAATATCTTTTTACTATGTACGTTAAATATAAATAAGAACTCATGTTATCCTATTTAAAAGTTTAATCTATACGTACACGGGTTTAAATATTAAATACAGTAAAATATTATTAACGGTAATTAAAATATCAAATGGTAAGTACGAGTTACTGTGATATGAAAATAAATATACGCGATTGTACTTATAACGACTCATGTAATTATTAATTAAAGTTTATATACGGATATCCGGAAAAACTTTTTAAAAAACTTTACGTAGTATATTTTAACTTCATCAACGCTCATTATTTGCTACTAACCTCGCACATTTTGTACAACATGATATCAATAGTTAAAGTTAAACAATAACATCAACCTCAACATTAACATCTATTTCAGCTAAACAAAGTTAAATATTTCATCTAATAAAATTTTTACAAAATATTAATTGATATTAATACATAATGAAAAACTCATGCATACTTATTAGTTGTACTTATATCACAATTTTCATGGTTAAATTCTTATATGTCCATATAGTAAGCAAAAATTTTAAAATAAATTTGATTTATGTGTAAACCCATGTGATCAAAGACCTTTGACCCAATAACATTATAAGGAGACACGCTCAAGAATCCAATAAAAGGTCGATGCCACGGTTATATTTACAATTTCTGCTAACTATTTTTCTTACTTTCGCACATGTTGATGCTCTAACTTTTTAAAATATACGTAAGATTTTCTGTTTTTAAACAATAATGCTATATAATTAAATTTTTTTAAAAAAACCCCGTGCGTGCACGGGTATTATAACTAGTAAAATTATTGACCCGAATAACCGACCCAATGCTAATTCGGGTTGCTCCAATAAAATTATTGACCCGGGTTACGGTTCGATTCGGGTCGGTTCAGGGCTTTTTTATTGAAGTTGTTCGGATCAACCGAATGCTCACAATTACAAAAACACAATCTTTTTGAAAACAGAAAGCCCTAGAACCCGTTCCTAACTCAGCGCTGCCCCACACTGCCACACACACAATCATAACAGAAAAGAAGCGCCATTTCTGCCAATCCAGGTTTCTTGACTTGATCTCATATTATTAAATGGGTCTCCAAACACAACCTTATGGAATACAAGGAATGCTAAAAGAAGGACACAAACATCTTTCTGGTTTAGATGAAGCTGTCATTAAAAACATCGATGCTTGTAAACAGCTTTCCACTATTACTAGAACATCTCTTGGTCCCAATGGTATTATAACATTATTATTATCCGCATCCTCATTTAGTATATAAGACATTATGATCTAGCTAGTTAGTGATAGTTAAAAATGTATTTGTGTTTTATTATTAGGGATGAATAAAATGGTTATAAATCATTTAGACAAGCTATTTGTAACAAGTGATACCGCGACAATAGTGAATGAGCTAGAGATACAGCATCCTGCTGCGAAAATACTTGTGTTGGCTGGGAAAGCTCAGCAACAGGAGATTGGCGATGGAGCGAATTTAGTTGTTTCGTTTGCGGGGGAGCTTCTTCAGGGTGCTGAAGATCTTATTAGGATGGGTCTTCATCCTAGTGAAATTATTATTGGTTATACTAAAGCTATTAATAAGGTAGAATTTTTTTTTTTTTTTTTTTTTTTTTTTTTTTTTTTTTTTTTTTTTTTTTTTTTTTTTTTTTTTTTTTTTTTTGATATTCATATAGGTTATTCCGGAAATGTGCTTGTAGCTTAGTAGTGGCTTATCAGTTAACAGGTTGCGATCAGAAAAAACATTAAGGGGGCTTATATTTTGAGACTTGTGGGCTTATATAGGTTTGTTATGATATGATAAACTTATATAAGCCCAGAAGTAAAATAAGCTGGAAAATTGGGGCTTATGGAATATAAGCCGAAATCAAATAAGCTCATAAGCCCACATATAAGCTTAAACAAACTCCCCCTAAATATAATCATACTTCCTCGGACCAGTATTTCTAGATTGCCTTTACTTGTAACAAAAAGGGTTAATATGCACACAGGTTACTCAACTTTGCGTTTTTGTTCAATTAGGTTACTCTGCTAATATTTTGCTCGATCACTTAGGTCACTAAACGTATAAAACGCGACATTTAGGCTACTGGACTTATACACATTACGTTCACATAAGTGTGATCTGAATTTATCAAAGCCGATATTTAGGTTGGTTAGCTTATAAAAGTTATACTTTCAGATCACTCGTGTTAAAATGCTAATTTTACTGAAAAGTAATCTAAAGGTCGTTTATATAAGTTAAAATGGTAGAGTAACGCAAAGTTCAGTAATCTTCGTGTGTACTAATAAAAGTAACAAAACTTAAAATAAAACATTAACTAATTTGTCATCGGTAAAAATATCATCGTCTGAAATGTAATTGTAATGATTATGTTTATGTTAAACTCTGTGTGTGTGTGTGTGTTTATTTGGTAGAGAATTATCTTGGGACCAAAGGAGTATATGTTAACAACCCTTTATTTGTAATAGGTTGTTGAAATCTTGGAAGGATTGGTTGAACAAGGTTCTGAGACTATGGATGTGAGGAATAGAGATGAAGTTACGCTAAGGATGAAAGCTGCTGTTGCTAGCAAACAATACGGACAAGAGTCTATTTTGTGTCCTCTTATTGCGGATGTACTTTTTTATTGTTTCATGAGAGTAGATTTCATTATGTTCTAATTTCAAGTTGAAGTGTGTCGATAATGTTAAATTTCTTAATTTCTAGGCATGCATTGCCCAAAGAACCCTGTAAATTTTAATGTCGATAATGTTAGAGTTGCAAAACTCTTGGGTGGAGGTCTGCAGAATTGTACAACAGTTAGAGGCATGGTTCTGAAAGGTGACACTGTTGGGAGTATAAAGAGAATCGAAAAGTCAAAGGTAATTCTGTTTCTCTTCACAGTGCAAACTTGTCAAGCCATCACGAGTTTAATTTTTATAAACTTCATTAGGCGATCTTTGTGACTTATCATCTCTACCCTTAAAATCACAAGGGCAGTGTATCCTTTAGAAAATGATTTTCATTCCCTAATAGAGCAAGTTGAGTTGAACAGCCGATGCTTTTTAAGCTTCTATTTTCGACTCACCATTTACATATGGTCTGATACTCTGATGTCTATAAGATCAAATAGGATATAGATGTGCCAAAATGGGCGGGTTGGGTAACTGGTCGGTCATCTTTAATTCGGGTTGGGTCATCTTGCAAACACTTTGTGCAATTTATTTATTTTTTTTGAATTTTTCAAGAATACTAAATGTGGTAACTGTGGGTACAAATACTACAATTCAATAAAGCAAGGGTTAATGGCATATAATAGCAACGTACTTTTCCATTTGTGCCATTATCAGATATGAACTAAAAATATTACAACAATACCCATCGAACTTTGCCATTTTTGTGCCGATATCAGCAACTTCGCCATTTTTACTTTCAAAATTCACGTCATGTGACACATGTACATGTCATGCCCCTTTTTTTGTACCGTTAGGTTCCATGTTAGCCCCTTATACACACCGTTAGGTCGTCTTCCCCAATCAAAACACATATAACCCTAACACTAACATATACAACCTAACAGTGTGTATTAAGGGCTGACATGGAACCTAACGGTACAAAAAAAGGGGCATGACATGTACATGTGTCACATGACGTGAATTTTGAAAGTAAAAATGGCGAAGTTGCTGATATCGGCACAAAAATGGCAAAGTTCGATGGGTATTGTTGTAATATTTTTAGTTCATATATGATAATGGCACAAATGGAAAAGTACGTTGCTATTATATGCCATTAACCCATAAAGCAACTTAGGAGATTGTGTGCATTTGAATATATTCTTGGGTTATTTGTTAGTTTTTATCTAACTTTTAAAATTGTACTCATTTGACTCGTTAGAGATAATATATAAATAGACTGAACCATTTACTTATTATTAGTTATTAATGGTCGACTATACCCTGTAATAGGATATAGTAAAATATTAGGCATCTACAGCCCTGGCACATCACAACAGGTTGCATGATTAGCCGGTGAGTGCTTTGGTTTAGAAGATATTATGAACTAACATGCCATATTACAAAATGCAATCAATTTTTTTTCTGTTTTCTTTGTTTATCATTTTCAATTAGATGTAGCAAATATATAGTCTTCTTGTGAAATCCATTGGATTGGCCACTTAAGTTATGAATGGTTCTAACTTGGTGCCTTTGATCTAACTTATATATCTGTTAGATGTGGGATACGCTTAAACTGTATATTGTTATTGTAGGTGGTTGTGATTGCTGGTGGTGTTGATACAACTGCAACCGAGACCAAAGGAACTGTCTTGATTCACAGTGCTGAGCAGGTGCAGTCTTGGTGCAGTCTTAACGGTTCTTGTGCAACTCTGTTTTTATTCTTGATTTCCCATTCTAGTTATCATATCATGTGTGGTATACCTGTAATGTCCAATTGAATGAAGCTGGCTTTTAGTGAAAATAGTTATACGTTAATGGATAGCAGGAGAGAATAGATTTATTTATGATAGGTAATTGAAACACAAAGGAACTTAGATTTTTTTGGACAAAGTTGAGATTTTACATAGTTTTTGGTGACGATTTTATAACTGAAACTGGTCCTTTACGTACTGGATTCATAGTGAGAATTTACCTGATCCATATAAGTGGAGCACAAATTATTGCTAAGGCCATGTTAGTTGAATCAAAAGATCTTTTGTTAGAATGTGTAATATGAAATAAGGGCCCGCCAGCTGACATTCTGAACATACTTCAAAAAAATGATCTTCAATCAAAGTAGTAAACCTATTTGTTTAAGCTGTTTCTACTGTATATACCAGTACTACTGTATTTGCATCTTGATCATTGTTAGCCTAATAATTTCTCATAAACATTGACATACAACTGCTATATAGTCAAGTTTATGTATTATGCAAGGATGGCTCAAATGCCTTGGAAGTTAGAGCAGTTATTTTGTTATTAGTGAAGGTTGTGGCCTAAACTTATGAATTATGTTGTTGGGAATCCTAATAATCAAATAAGCAGTAGAATCTTTATAGGTAATCAATAAGTATAGTGTTTTTTATTTTATTTTATTTTATTTTATTTATTTATTTATTTTTTCCTATCTAATGTTCAGTTTTGTAACAGTGATACTCCAATGTCTGCTTTAATTTTGATTTTTTTTCTACATGATTTTACAGCTTGAGGGGTATGCAAAAACTGAAGAAGCAAAGGTTGAAGGGCTCATTAAAGCAGTTGCAGACTCGGGTGCAAAGGTCATAGTTAGTGGAGCAGCTGTAGGGGAGATGGCTCTGCACTTTTGTGAACGTTACAGGTATGCTCAATCCTTGCTCTTTTCTTTCAAATTGTATAGGTCGTGGAGTACATTTTCTAGTTTTTACCCATTTACATATGAATCGGTTGATTTGGGTTTAAAGTCCACCTATGTCTATTTTCTAATGCATACAACCTCTTAAATCGTTTTAAAGCTTTTGATTGTTATTTTGACAATATTGTTTTTGAATTTAAAAGTAGTGTTGATTGTTTTTATAAAGTCCAAAAAAATGGACAAGTTTTAGCTTGTCAACCCAAGTTTGCTGGTGTTTACACGCATACAAAATAACCTGTTTAACCACCTGTTTTGATCCGTTACTCCCAACCCACCCTTGCCAAGTTGAAATCTTAATTTGACTGCTTGCTATTTGGGTTTTTCATAAAGGTCACAACCAGTCCACCCTCCACAAGTNGTGTGTTATGATGTGGCAATACTTAATCACACTAATTACGGTCTAATTAATAGAATAAAAACCCGTAATATTGTTACAATAGGATGATTAAGAAAGTTTGTGCATACAATAGGAAAAAAAAAGTTCAATGCATACAATAGTAAAAAGTGGCAGGTTTATTGTATTTTTAGACAATTTTCCCCCACAAGTTAGCCATTTAAATGCCTAAGTTACCTGTATCTTGACTTTTGAAATTGTTTAGCGGATGAAAAGTTGTGTACTGGCTATTGTTTATCTCAAGCATTGAATACCATAGATAGTTTATCATTTGTGATTGATTTGCAGGATCATGGTCTTAAAAATTGGGTCCAAGTTTGAACTTCACCGCTTTTGCCGCACAACTGGTGCAGTCGCTCTTGTAAGCAGAATGTTTTAGTACATTATTATAGCTTTGGAAGGCTGAACAATACATAGCAAATAAATAATTATTTCAACTATAATTGCAGCTGAAACTTGGCAGTGCTGTAAACCCTGATGATCTTGGATATGTTGACTCCATTTCTGTTGAGGAGATTGGTGGTGCTCGGGTATGGAGCAACTTGTCTTTTTGGTTATTGTTTGTCAGATCTATTTTAACGTAACTTAATCTAAGAGTTTAAGTATAATTATGTTTATTAGGTCACTGTTGTAAGAAACGAACAAGGTGGGAACACAGTGACTACTGTTTTGCTGCGAGGAAGTACTGACAGCATATTGGATGATCTGGAAAGGGCTGTTGATGATGGTGTAAATACTTACAAGGTATCATATATCTGCAGATTAATCTCTTTGTTCAATGATCTAACTTGGAGGTGGCTTTTTGCACCAACAATCTCAATACAGTAAAACAACAAAATGTCCAAGCACAGAGTGAAATGCGTTGAAATTCTCCTAAATTTCAACTTTAATGCACACACCATTTAACTCTCTTTATGAAAGATAGTACGTATTGTTACTGTAATAATTTAGGTAAACCTTAATATAATTAACACATTAATTATCTTAAATTGGACAAACATGTGATTGCAGGTCAACCCAAACCGAGTGGCCGACCTCTTACACAGCCTGCTATCGGCCCATTTTGCCACCTCTACATATAAATTAATCTGTGATCGTTTGACTTTCTTGGTAGCAGAAATCATTGGGTAAAAAGACATTAACTGTAGCAGTAATTATTTATTTGTATTCTTTCAGGCATTATGCCGTGACAGTAGAATTGTGCCTGGAGCTGCGGCCACTGAAATTGAGTTGGCTAGAAAATTGAAGGAATTCTCTTTCACGGAGACAGGGTATCATTTACTTTCTTGCCATAGTTTCTTCTTTATTTACTTGTTCTATCATAGTGATGCCAGCTGGTTTATCTTAGACCAATCCTGGTATCCAATCAGGGAAAGGTTGAATATTTTTTGGATTAAATCAAATTTATTTAACTTCTGTTCTATCTTTTATATCCGCTTTGCAGATTAGATCAGTATGCTATTGCAAAGTTTGCTGAGAGCTTTGAAATGATACCCAAGACATTGGCTGAGAATGCTGGGCTGAATGCTATGGAGATCATATCTACTTTATATGCAGATCATGCATCTGGAAACGTCAAAGTTGGTATAGACTTGGAAGAAGGAGCATGCAAGGATGTCTCTACTCTGAATATATGGGATCTTTACGTGACCAAGTAAGCAGTTTTCTCTCCGTTTTTAGATTTAGGTTGTCTCTATTTACAGTTGAGTTACACATATAATTGTAGTCTCGAGTGGTTTGTATATATTCAAGTTGTAATTATGACATACCCTTGTTATCATTCTAGGTTTCACGCGCTCAAGTATGCTGCCGATGCAGTTTGTACCGTTCTACGTGTTGATCAGGTATGGAATTAATTATTTCGTTTATTGCTAGTAATGTTATATATGCTTGATCATTTGGTTGAAATTTTGAGAAACTTCTTTTATTACCTTTTTGTTTTCTTTTGTTCTGATTTTCCTTTTTACCTTTTCCCTCTGGATATGGGATTACCTTTGGCATTCAAACTAACATGATCCAAACAATAATGATGGTATCACTACATATGCTTTCCGAACAAACACTTGTCTTCCTCCAGTAATGTATCTTATAAAAAAATAATCTCTATCCGTTTCCAAACAAAGATGAAAATAAACCAGCAACCCTAAACTATTACAAAGCTGCCACGGCCTAATAAGCACAATAACTTGTGAAATGCAGTAGGCCCTATATAAAATTCATGAAAATTAACTATTGCTAGTGTTGCTAGTGTTGTTCCGTATAAATCAACCAGAATCAAGAACTTAGCTATCCAAACAATCAATCACTGGTGAAACATTCAATATCAGAACAAATAATACAAACATATTATAACTATCAATATGATGGTATCATAAAATCACTCAACAACAATTGTTGGAGGAAACAAGAATGAAAACCGAATTCGTACTTCGAGAGTGACGGATAATAAACGGATAGAAATGAGGTTGTGTGTACCGGAGTTCGAGAGAATGAGTATATATACTCAATGTTATCTTAGCACCCTTCAACTTCTAAGCCTTGACAGTCGCAGTACTTTAAGATCCAAAGGGCTTCATATAAGACCAAAGCTAAAATCCTTTTGATAATATGTTCTAACTTGATCAGGTTCAGATCCTGTATTAAAGAACGCAAACATAATAGGTAAACCAGATTACGATCCAAGCTAAGCTTGTATAATCTCTTAAAGTAATTGGAAGTAAACATTTTCATCCCACTTTTGGGAAGAAACACTTTACTTTAAAAATCAACCAAATCACGCTATTTTTCACTCCCTTTCCTTTTCTTTCCTCCTTAAGTGCTACTCAAGAACACAACTTTTTCTGTTTCATTTCATTTTTTTTCCTTTCTTCCTTAAGTGATGTTGAAACAGCTTGTGAGTATTACTGAAAACGCAGCAGCAAAACGACACGAATCAGCAAGAACTTTTCACTCGATCAAACAGCACCTGCTTACGCCCTTAACAGCACCTAGAGAAACCTACAATAAAAGAACAGAAGGAACAGAAAACCGCACGGAAGAATCTCCTGTCCTTTAAGCTAAATACAGACTCGTATATTTGCTGCGAGTCTACAAATGTACAAGCCCCAGGATTTGATGCAACCAACACGTGTATATTCGGCAGCAACCAAATCAACACAAAACACCGGTGATAGTAGAAAATGTTACTAATTATGATGGGAAGATACTATTATACTAATAGGCTGTTTGATGTTTTTTGTGTGTTCTTTTGAATCAAGGAGTACCTCTATTTATAGTTAAAAAATGCACCCCCACTAAGAGAGTAGTTGAGAAAATAATGGACTAAATATTTGACTCAAAATCATCTCATTCAAATCGTGTAGTCACTTGTTTACGTGCATGAGAAACTTGGGGAGAACAAGTCATCAAAGACTCCACAATCTTTAAGCTTAATATCGACATGGATAACGGTGCTTCCTTCCATCACAAACCTCCGAATGATGAACCAATAATTGGTTAAACTCGATAGGTTTGACGGGTGTACCTATACCCGTTGGGTTGACAAGATGAAGTTCTTGCTCATCTTGTTAAAGGTTTACTATGTTTTGGACTCCACATTGGCTCCCATTCCAAGCAACCATGTTCCCGCACCCGGTTAACCGATAGACGAGGAAAAGGTTGTTGAACTTGAGAAGCTGCCAATGATTCGCAAAGAGGACGAGACTATTTGTTGCGGCCATATCAAGAATGCACTGTCCGATACTCTCTATGATTTGTACACGTCGGTTACTAATCCACGAGAACTTTGGAGTGCGCTAGAGTTTAAGTATAAAAATCATGAGCAAGGTACGAATAAGTATTTGGTTTCAAAATACTTTGAATATGCTATGATTGAAGGGAAATCGATTATGGAGCAAGTGTTGAAGTGCATGAGCTCCAAGCTCTAGTGAACAAACTGAAATCCCTTGATGTTCCCGTTAGTGACACGTTCAAGTGGGTGCTATTTTAACCAAACTTCCACCTTCTTGGAAAAGTTTCTCTAAGAGAATGTTGTAGAAAACAAAAGATTATTCGTTAGATGATCTTCTAAAGCATCTTCATAAGGAGGAAGAGGCTAAAATTAGAGATAAACGAGGTAACAATGTGTCAAGTGTTAATCATGTGCAAGGTGAAAGCTCTAAGAAGAGAGTCTTTCGAAACGATTCACACAAAGCCAAGATGGGAGTAACAAAGAGCAACTTCAAGAAATCTGCCCCATCAAAGCGGTCCTACAAGTGTCTGGAGAGAGCGGTCATTTTGCTCGTAAGTGCAAAGACAGAACATCGGGGACTATGAAGTGAGCTTGGTGAACACCGAGATAGCCGAGATGGTGGCTCATGTTCACCTTGATGATGGAGATGATCTCGTGGAGTGAACACTTGAAGATCGAGTTATATCTAGCCTTTATTTCAGCACTAGCAAAGGCGGGTTGTTCTCAGTCACATTTCACGTACTGACCTTGGTATCTTATTGAATTCCAATTCATACCCCCATTATACTTACATTATTGTAAAGTGATAAACTATACAAACTCATCAAATATCCAACAATCCCCCACCAGGTTGGATAGTTTTCTACTATTCTAGTAGGTCATGTCACAAATGTGTCACAAAGATTAAACCTTGCATTATACAAGTAGGCAAAGTAAAATATATTCAATGGTGTCCAAAGATTAAACCATAAACCTTAAGATATAATGGTGTCCGAAGATTAAACCATAACCTTGCGATTTTACCGGTATACTTATACACATTTCCTACCGTAACCGTTGTTTTCTCATTGAGCGCTAATATGGCCATGAGCTTAAATCCCGTTTCATCTCTAAAAGAGAAACCAACACTCTTTATTCAAGGCCGCACTACCTCTAGATCATATAGGCAAAGCTTTTAACATCTTCATTGCTAAGATGCCTCTAAGGCTTTGTTTAGAGAATTTACCTCATCCTTTCCTCGACAACGGCGTACTATCTATACTATACATGAGTCAAATTATGCGATAGTACCTTTTATCAATTAGTAATTTCGTTATTACCCATTAAACTCGTGAAGTGGGAACACCCATAGTTTTCAAAAGCGAATGCGATTGCAAGGCGCAAAGACCCAAAATCTCGCCTAGGCGAGAGGCGCATAAAAAGCGTGGGCCCGAAAAAAAAAACGTACCATGAACCCTAATTTTCAAAATCAAATCAAACGTGTTTCTGGGTATGATTTGATCCTTGTATCATGTTTATAACATGATTCCAACCAAAACCCACTAACTTAATTGGATTAAAACACTCTAAGTCAAAAAAACCCAAATCGTACCATGAACCCTAATTTCCAAAATCAAACCAAACGTGTTTCTGGGTATGATTCGATCCTTGTATCATGTTTATAACATGATTCCAACCAAAACCCACTAACTTAATTGGATTAAAACACTCTAAGTCAAAAAATCCCAAATCGTACCATGAACCCTAATTTCCAAAATCAAACCAAACGTGTTTCTGGGTATGATTGGATCCTTGTATCATGTTTATAACATGATTCCGACCAAAACCCACCCATTTAATCACACTCCTAGGCCCAAATCGTCGCTTTAATTGTCTGTGCGCGTGAGCCTACTGTTTTGAGCGTTGGGGGCCCGCATCGCAGTCGCATCTCGCCTAGGCGCGTGAGGCGCACGCTTTTGACAACTATGGGTAACACCACAAACAAGTCGGGTTTCCGTCACTAACCGATTCACATAGTTTCATACTCATGTCTCTAGTTACTTCAATCACATCTCAAAACACTTAATAAATCTCTCGTCAGAGACTTAATAAATGCGATAGTTAAGTTTCTTGATCACTTAACGAACATGTCAATAATGGTACCATTCTCAAATCGTTTATCACATTCCCTCAAAGGAATTTGAGATATTAAATCTATGTTCTCTTGAACTCTTTGTTCTTAGTCACTTAGACTGTAACACATTTTCCTTCTTGGAGTGAGACCTACACACTATGTTTCTTGCTCGTCCAAAAAACAACTCACTGTTTAAGTGAGTAAATTTCACCATCTTGTGAATGTCAAATTATCACTTGATTTATACCAACATGTATAGAGTATCTCAAATTGATTCTTATATTCATGATCTATTAGCCAAAAACTTCATTTTTCTAGTCACAATAATTTCTCAAAATTATAGTAAGAATCAACCTGGAACATTTGAAAAAACTTCAGTCATACACGAAAGGATGCATTTCTCCATGTCATTTCTAGCGTAAAATTATCTTCTAAAAAAGGATTCTAGCAGCTTGTAATCAGTAGTCACATTTTGTTTAGTTCTAGAAAATAATAACTCATGCAACAAACATTTGGTTCACAATAACACAACCTTTATAACAAGAAAACACTAGCTCTTTCGTTAATGATAAAACAATTACATTAGAATTTAAAGCAAACAGATTACCCTAGAATTTAAAACAACGAAACTCAAAACGACAATGAGTATTAAAGAGGCGCTAGCCCGCCTTTGCTAGTGCTGAAATAAAGGCTAGATACAACTCGATATTCAAGTGTTCACCCTACGAGATCATCTCCATCGTCAAGGTGAACCTGAGCCACCATCTCTGCTATCTCAGTGTTCACCATGTTCACTTCATTAGTCCTTGATTTCCTGTCTTTGCACTCACGAGCAAAGTGGCCAGTCTCTCCACAAACATGACACTTGAAGGACCTCTTTGATGGAGCGGATTTCTTGAAGTTCTTTGTTACTCCCATCTTGGCTTTGTGTGAATCATTTCGAGAAATTCTCTTCTTAGAGCTTTCACCTTGCACATGATTTACACTTAACACATTGTTACCCCATTTATCTCTAATTTTACCCTCTTCCTCCATACGAAGATGCTTTAGAAGATCATCTAATTTTTCTGCAACATTCTCTTAGAGAAACTTTTCCAAGAAGGTGGAAGTTTGGTTAAAATAGCACCCTCTTGGAACGCGTCACTAGCAGGAACATCAAGCGATTTCAGTTTGTTCACTAGAACTTGGAGCTCATGCACTTGCTCCATAATAGATTTCCCTTCAATCATAGCATATTCAAAGTTTTTTGAAACCAAATACTTATTTGTACCTTGCTCATGAGTTTTATACTTAAACTCTAGCGCACTCCAAAGCACTCGTGGATTAGTAACTGACGCATACAAATCATAAAAAGTATCGGACAGTGCGTTCTTGATATGGCCGCAACAAATAGTCTCGTCCTCTTTGCCATTCATTCGCAGCTTCTCAAGTTCGGCAACCTTTTTCTCGTCTACCAGGTGACCGGGTACGGGTTCTGGGTTACTTGGAATGGGAGCCAATGTCGGGTCCAAAACATAGTAAACGTTTAACAAGATGAGCAAGAACTTCATCTTGTCAACCCAGCGGGTATAGGTACACCTGTCAAACCTATCGAGTTTAACCACTTCTTGGTTCATCATTCGGAGGTTAATGACGGAAGAAGAAGCATCCATTTATGGTATTTAGCTTAAAGATTGTTGAAACAGCTTGCGAGTAATACTGGAAACGTAGCAGCAAAACGACACGAATCAGCAAGAACTTTTCACTCGATCAAACAGCACCTGCTTACACCCTTAACACCACCTAGAGAAACCTGCAACAAAAGCACAAAAGGAACAGAAAACTGCACGGAAGAATCTCCTGTCCTTTAAGCTAAATACGAACTCGCATATTTGCTGCGAGTCTACAAACGTACAAGCCCCAGGATTTGATTTAGCCAACACGTGTATATTCGGCAACAACCGAATCAACACAAAACACTGGTGATAGTAGAAAATGTTACTAAGTATGATGGGAAGATACCAACAGGTTTTTGATGGTTTTTTGTGTGTTCTTTTGAATCAAGGAGTGCTTTATAAAATACACCCCCACTAACAGAGTAGTTGAGAAAATAATAGACTAAATATTTGACTCAAAATCATCTCATTCAAATCGTGTAGTCAGTTGTTGTTTACGTGCATGATAAACTTGGGGAGAACAAGTCATCAAAGATTCCACATAGTCCTATTCTCTCGTCATGCACCAAGTTCTCACATTTCACATACTGACCTTGGTATCTTATTGAATTCCAATTTATACCCCCATCATACTTACATTATTGTAAAGTGATAAACTATACACCTCTTCAAATATCCAACAAGTGATACTTGAGAAGACAGTGTAATTATTTGCATAGGTGAAATTGTATTATATATATATATATATATATATATATATATATATATATATATATATATTGTAACTTTCTTACGAGAACCACTTTTATCTGCAAGAACTGCGAGAACCACCTTTTTACTCATAATAATGCATCATGTACATCATATCAATGCAAAATGGCACTTTTGAAAATATATGTAATCTAATTGAAAGGAAAAGATTAAATTAGGGGCAAAGTGGGGATTTAATTATCCCACAAAAATAGGATCACATATCAAAAGCCGTTTCCCAAAAATCTGTGATTTATTTTTTCACAACTATCTCTTTCATTCGATCTCTCTTCTCTCAAGAACCCTAGCCGCCGACCCCCACACCATCTCTTCCAACCCAGATCGAGCATGGGCTATGAAGGTGGTATTTCCACCCGATAATATTTTATCTTTAACTGATGATGATTGATCCGATTATTGGTTGTGCAAGGGATTCCATAGATTGATTGTTTGTTGGTAAGTGCCGACTTTTTTTTGTCTCTGGACACAAAAAAACCAACGCCCCAACACTTATATATATATATATGATATATATAATAAGTATAGTAGTAGGTATTATATATAATATATACTGTATATATTATATAGTTATATAGTATATATATGATGAAACGCTGCTCTCATGTCAAAAAATACAACGACGATCAACCAAAAAGTAAACGTTATATACATCTAATCTTTATAACCCTAAACTAAATAACCCGTTTCTATCCTATGGGTTGTTGGCCTTGTTGCCCAAACCAGAAACGCAGCCCTTTATTGACCATTTATACTGAATACTTATTACAATAACTTTGGCGTCAAGACATTAAAAACCGTACCAACAGCTTACCAATCTTTGGGGACATCAGATCATTTTGTCTTGTTTGACCCCATTTTTTTAAATAACTTGTTCCATTTGTTATGAGATCGACCTGAAGAATCATCGTGGGGGTCATTATTTTTATTTTGGGGTGAATCTCCTCTCCCTTGTGTTT
>LBNU01008665.1:260089-288461 GCA_014162995.1 Artemisia annua | reverse complement strand
ATTTTTTGGAGGGCGGCCCCCTTAAAATTAAGGGGACCAGCCGCCAAATATAGGGCGGCCCCCTTAATGTTTAAGGGGGCCGGCCATCTGATAGTCCAAATCCGCTTTTCTTCTTATTTCTTCTACCAAACACTCCACTTTTCAAACCTCCATTCCACCTGCTACTGCTGTGACGATTTTCCAAACCCAAAACCTCAAAAACCAACCTCTAATTCACTCAATTCGGGTTAATTCGCAAAGGGCAAATTCATCTAACACGATTACCATTACATATTGTAAGTTTTTCATAACACATTTCATCTAATTCCATCTAATTTGGTCAAACTAAAGATTATGCATGTTTTAATAAATTTTTCAAACTCATAATTTCCTTCGAATTAGGTCTAGGATTTCCATAACTAAATGTTTCCCTTAGGATTAGGATGCTTAATTAACACTAAAAATTAATAATTACAAACCCTCATGTCGAAAATTTTTGAAAAATTTCATACACCTCTTTTCAAAATTTTTGGTTAACACATTGTTGAATAATGCCATAAAAACTTTTTAAAATTAATCACATTACGTTTTCATAACTTGTAAAACATGAAATTCTATTTTTTGACTAAGTAAAAATATTTTGTACACGATAAGAGGGTGTTTGGATTATGTCCAAATGATGTCAAAATTAAGACGTTGTAATTTTTATAAAACGTTGTCGAGATTATAAACCAAAAACTAGTAATCCGGAGTTGTCAAGATGTATATTGACATACTAGTAGTATTAGTGTCTAGTTAAGGAAGCGTTTGGTTTAACAAGAAAAATGATATTTTTGAGTCAAAATGCAAAACATATTTTTCGAAAACAAATCACATGCATAAGAAACTCGTAAGAAATGACTAGTTTTACAACCTAATGTAAATCTAGTAAATTTCATGATATATTAGGATGTTTAAAGGGGCGTTTGGATTAATCCATAACTACTCGTTAAACATTGTCAAATATGTCTAGAACGAGTTAAAAATAAAAATAAGGAACATAGTAAACTACTTCTTAGGATTATCGTCTTAGAATCGAAGTATGTTTATGTTCCAACATACGTCTTAACAATACATACATATTTATTTTTCTTTATATTTATGTTGGTCTTTTGTATTGTTGTTGTGTTTAGGTGAAAATGCCAAAAGCGACTACCGAAGACCTTTCCCAAACTAAAAACTACATTCCTAAAGTCTCCCAACTCCCTACTACATCTCCTTCCATTGGACATTTATATCGTCAAATTGAGGATCGAAATGTTCATGAAGGACGTGTAGTAGATCTTGCTTATGCTCAATCCGACTTCATAAATCGCTTGTTTACAAGCATAAATTTCAATTGCCTTTTCGAAATAAATGAACCCATCGTTCCTCGTTTCATAGTCGACTTCTATAGCCAAGTCACGGTTCAAACCGATGATTTTGGTTACATCACTATCTCCTTCATGATCCAACATCAATTCATCACCATGACTCTCGAACAATTCGGTGAAATCCTTCAAATTCCTTTTCGAGGTCAAGCCGTTTTCACAAACGAGTGGGACCTTGAATCTCTTCACCGCTCTCGTCCTACATCCGGTCCATATCTTTCCGACATCCCTCATCCCGACGAAATTCGTCAAGTCCTCGGTGTGGAGCGTGACACTACCACCCGAAAAATCAAGTCGAAAAACGTCCAAATCTCTTCAACTCAAATTCTCCTCAAGGAACTAAGCCCCAACATGAAGCGTTGGGAAGAGCTCATTCGAGAGAATGCGTTTGGTACCGGGGGACATCGGGACCATCTCCCGGCGTGCCTTGCTCACATGTTGTATTGTATTGCTATTGAAAAGGAATACAATTTGGCTTATTTCTTTATCAAACGGATAGATTGTGCTCGTAGAACTCCCAAAGCCAACCTTCCATATGGGATGTTTCTAACTCGCCTCTATCGTCATGTTATCGAGTGCTTCCCCGATCTTGACGATAGCATCTACGAGTCTATCTATCCTACTCTTCGTCCTCTTGCTCTAAAGCAAACAAGGCGAACTCGAAGTGACAAGGGTAAGTCTCGTCGTCATAGCTTTCATGGCTCATCTTCTCGACAAGATGACGACGATGATGAGGAAAACACCCCCGGTGCTAGTACCCCTTCTTTCTCCGAGTTCGTTGACAATCTTGAAGAGCTTAACTATCCCGACTATTCTACTCCATCTCCTAGACATCAAACCGAAGAAATGCTTCATGAGCGAACAACCGAGGTGCTTCGACGACAAAGAAGTTTGCATGAAGAAGTTAGAGGTGGCTTCAAATCTATCGGGAAGACGTTGAAGGGGATCTTTGGGAAGAAACGAAGATGATGAAGATTGGCCTATGTTTGTTGAACAATTTCTATGTGATATTATTTGGTCATGGATTATTATGTGCTACTTGAATTAACTTGTTATTGTCTTGGAATATTTGTTTAATTATGTAGGATGATAACTTGCTTAATTATGCTTAGTATATGATTATGGTTGCATGATTTATATCTTAATATATATGAGTTTGCATGCTTAGATTATATATATATATATATATATATATATATATGTAACATGTATGCTTTATAATAGACCAAAATCAATGTGGAATGTCCAAATAGAGCTTGCTGCAAATACAAAACAGAATAAAACGTTTTTCCAGAAAATTTTTGAAAAATTTTGATTTTTGGGTCGTCAGATGGGCGGCCCCCTTAATTCATAAGGGGCGGCCCCCTTAAAATTAAGGGGACCGGCCTCTAATTAAGGGGACCGGCCACCCATACAGTAAAATTTACTGTTTTCTTTTGCATCTTGTGATTCCTTTTGGTAGTCTCAGCTATCATTTCCCTTTAAAACTAAACTGATTTTGGAATCTAAACTTCTATTTTCAAATTAATTCCATTTCTAAACATGTTTTCATACTATATAATCCCCATGCATGTTTAATCCACATTTCATCATCCTCAACCTTCATTAAACCTCATCCATTTCACAATGTCTTCACCAAGAACTACCCACTCAAACAATGCCAAGAAACAAAAACTTGTCATCATTCCACCAAAACAACTCTTCATTGATCTCACTCATGAAGACAATACCACTCCATCACCACCACCTCAATGCTCATCTCCAAGTGCACCAAATGCACCCTCCAAAACACCATCAACAAATGGAGCCTCCACTTCTTCCATACCATCCACTTCATCCATCAATGACTACATCAACAACCACTTGTCACCACCACCAAGAGTTCCACCACCACAACCTACATCTCTTGACATCACACTTTCAATGTCACCATTGACACCTCTTGATGCACACTTTTCACCATCTCCCATCAATCCACCAACCTACAATCCCGTCCCATGGAGCTTACTTGAAGCTCATGGTGACACTTGCTTGTGTTGCATCCACAACCGAACAATTGTGTTCGGGCTTAGAGATGAGATCCACTACATGTTCTCCCACATGGAAAACATGTTACATCAACTACAAACTACCACCACTACAACTCCACCACCACCAACAACAAACTCACCTCCACCACCACCATCAACAACCACTCCTCCACCATCACCATCTCCATGCTCACCATCCATTCCACTTCATTAAACATGCTTGGTAATTGGAAAATAAAATTATTTTCAAACATTTTGGGAGGGCAAGCTCTAGGAGGATATTCATGTAGAGCTTTGGTCTAGTTATGTGATGGTTGTAAGCCTTAAGGGCTTTTATTTGAATTACTTGTATCTTGCAATGATGATTGTAACTTGTTATGAATGGTTATGGTTATTTTTAGTTTATCTTCTTGCATGCTATATATATATATATATTGCTTGTCCACTAAATATTTTTTGCAAGAAATCCATATCTCGATTCCTTTATGACCTCAAAACGAGGGGGAGTATACATCAAGGGGGAGCTCCAAGTAAATCGGGATAACCTTTTTGATGCTAACAAAAAGGGGGAGAATTGATATAAACTCACAATAATACTTGTATATATACTAATTTTCGCTTAATGAGTTTAGATTTTGTAATCATCAAAAAGGGGGAGATTGTTGACATAAATAATGCATAAAAACGTTATTTATATTTTTCGATATCTCTACGTTTTGATGATCACAAAATGTAAAATCATTAAACGTAAGATTACTACGTAAACAAGTATTAAGCTAGTTTATATCATTATATCCAACTTAATCACTTAAGGTATGAATAAACAAGTGCTTAATACATCTCATGATCAAAGGGGTATTTAATTAATTACTACAAAGTTTATTTAATTATATAAACATATTATATATTTTTGAAAAACAATTTTGGTAATAAAGAAAAATGTTTTAATCATACTAAATATATGAATTCAAATTTTTAACCAAAATCAGTTAGTTTTTCACCAAATAAACTTTCCCCACTAAAGACAAGAAAATCTGGCCGTTACAGCTGGGCGGCCCCCTTAATTATAAGGGGCGGTCCCCTTAATTTTAAGGGGACCGGCCATGAATTAAGGGGACCGGCCACGCTCCTGTGTCAGATTTTGTCAGAATTTTTCCCTATAAATACCACCTTAAATCTGGTATTTTTCCTCACCTTTTGCACGAAAATTTCAGATCTCAAATCTCTCTAAACATCCTCCAAAACCCTTTGATCATTAGATTACTAATCCTTGTTTCAAGTGATTCAATCCCTTCACATCCATCCTCATTCAAAGTGCAAAAGAAGAATACTCCTTCAACAAACAAAGCTCAAGAAGTATTGTAGTGTAGTTGTGTATATTGTGTACATTATTTGTATAGTTGTGTTGTGCTTGTAATAAGTAGTGTAGAGAGAAGTAGAAGTTGTGTAGGGAGAAGAAGAAGTAGTGTAGTGGTGTGAAGTTGTGACGAAGTCGTGGTGTGCTCAAGTTGTGAAGAAGTTGTGTTGTGTTGTGAGATTGGTTCTAGCTAGAATTAGAACCCGACATCTAGCTTTGTGTCGTTAAGCCGGTGTAAGCGAAAGTTGTGTAAGGTTTCTCCGCCACAAGGGAGTTTGTTGACATAGTGAAGAAAACTCTCGAGTAGGTGACTCGGGGAGTGGAGTAGGAACAAGGAAGGTGTCCTTGTAGCCGAACCACTATAAATCCTTGTGTTGTGGTTTGATCTTTCTAACTCTTCTCATTCATTACTTATTTACTTACACTATATTAGCTTAGTTAGTTAGTAATATATATTTGTTCATATAGTGCAAGTCTTGAAATCACATAAACTAGAATCGAAGTTTTTAAAACAAACTTGTTTTCATAAATTTTAAAACGGACGTAAAACTATTCAACCCCCCCCCCTTCTAGTTTTCCACATCCTGCCTTGTTACATGATTTGTCAAGAAATGATCTCAAGGAGTTACACAGACTTATGATGTTAAAGCATGGTGTTAATATGCCTGAAGATGAATTTAAGAAAGTACTGTGGGGAGATTTGAAGACTATGTTTGATCCTCCAAAGAAAACTGATGAAATATGGAGGCTTCCTCATCAACAAGAAATAAGATTTTGGAGATATTTTTCTAGCTGTGCAGTCCATTGTCTGCAATTGACAACTGCACGCATTTATATGCTTGCAGAAATAGAATATCCACTTCATCCTAGAATCTGTAAAGAAATGTTGAGAAAGAAATTGCTAGGAGATAAGGAAGATGAAACAAAGATTCAGCTGTTGGAGTTAATTGAAAAGCAGTCTAAACAGGATGCTATTTGGGGTGTTTGAAAGAATTTTCAATACTAAGAAGTGATGGTTTGGGGTAAATTTTTGGGAAAGTAACACTTGGTGGAGGTGCTTTGCACTTACACAACAAATGGTTCAGTCCACCATGTCTAACCCACATAAGGACTGGCTAATCCAAGAGCAAACGACTCTAGGTAAAGATATCTCAAATCCGTTTATGGCTGACAGTTTGCTAAATATTGTATGGTATTCAACTCACCATATCTGCTGTAGTAAAGAGTTGGCTAGCCCACAAGGTTATGGCTTGTGGTAAAGGCTGTGGAAAACCATAATTGGTAATCAACTCACCAAGATGATGACTGAATTCCATCAAAGAGTTGGCTAGTCCAAAAGCAAACGGCTTTTGGTAAAGACAAGTCAAATCTGTTGATAGCTGATGGTTTGCTTAAAATCATATGGTTATCAATGTACCATAGTATTATACTGAAACATTGGCTACACCAGTATTGATGGCTATCTGGTAAAGAGACATCAAATCCATCAAATTTTTCAATGATTCACCTCTCACAAGAGTTAACACACCTGGAAGTGATGAGAATAGTATGAAACTTTTGATTTGATGTACGTAATGTCAATGTTGCTGCAAAGATCAGATGGTGCTAAAGATTTGAAAGTAGATGCAAAGACTTCAAGTTTCAACAAAAGTTGCAGCTCCAAATAATTCCAAAGAAGCTAAATATTTAAAATCCTCAAAGCATTTCTAAAGAAAGGAACATGAAGATCATGGAGCATGAAGATCAAGTTAGGGGAGGATTGTTGGGAATTATTTGTAACAGACTTAAGTCTGATTAGTATAGTTAAGTCGGGTAGAATAGTTAAGTCTGCCAGTATTAAGTTAAGTCTCGCAGACAAGATTAAGTCTTGTTATATTTGTTCAGTTAAGCCTGTTTTGCTGGACAAGTTAGATATCTTAGGAGATATTATAGGAAAAGATATGCACGCGGTTAGATATCTTAGGAGAAGATATGCATGCATCCTTTCACACGTTTGTAGAATTAGGGTTTCCTTGTAGTATAAAAGGAACCCTACGGCGTAATGTTCTATGCCAAGTTTTCACAAGATTAATAGAATACAAAGTTAGTTAATCCTTGTGTCATTCTTACTGCTTGTGATAATATTCCGCGTTAACATCAAGTATACTTTGTTTAGAGTTTCTCACATAAATACTTTGGATTTATTCAAGGTGTTTATTGTCTTACAAGGTTGCTTACATCCAGAACTTTGGACCTACATTGAGTTTTTGCATTAATTTACTATAGTTTTTATAAACTTTCAAAAATTGAAAATACTCTCTAATAGGTATATTATCTCACTAAAATTATTTTTAGTGAAATACTATACCTTTTAGCGAGTATCGTCAATTTTATTAGTTTTAGTGAAATATCGTGGCGTCACTATAGGCTTTAGAATATATTCCATTTCTTCTTTGGTAATAAATGACTAATGGCCAGGTCTAGCCAAAAACTGTCCGCGTCTAGCCTTGTACGACCGAGTCAAACCGTATTTGGCTGGGTATTGCCATATAATGGCCTTGCCTAGCTATATAATTGTCGGGTCAAGTCACATATGGCTATGTCTAACCATATATGGCCTGGTCTAGCCGTAAATGGCCGGGTCTAGCCGTATATGTCGGGTCTAGCCGTATTAGGTCGGGGGACATATAATGACCGCTGATAGCCATATAATGGCCGGTTATAGCCGTATAATAGCCAGGTCTCGCACTTTTCGGCCGGGTCAAGCCATATATGGCTTGGTTTAGTCGTATAATAATCGATTCTAGCCATATATGGCCGGGTCTAGCCATATAATGGTCTGCTCCAGCCATATAATGGCCGGGTAAAGTTATATATGGTGGGGTTTAGCCTTATAATCGTCGGGTCTAGCCATATATGGCCGGGTATAGCCGTAGAATGGATGAGTATAGCCGTATATTGGTCGGGTCTAGCCAATATATTAGGCGGGTTCTTTAGATGACCTCCATTGGTTGTGTTTTTGCATTAATTACTTGGGTTTTTATACCATGGCGTCACTATAGGCTTTAGAATATATACCATTTCTTCTTTGGTAATAAATGATTAATGGCCGGGTCTAGCCATATAATGGCCGCGTCTAGCCATATGGTATATATTCTAAGGCCTATAGTGACGCCATGATATTTCACTAAAAATAATAAAATTGAAGATACTCGCTAAAAGGTATAATATTTCACTAAAAATATTTTTAGTAAGATAATGTACCTTTTAGAGAGTATTTTCATTTTTTCAAAGGTTATAAAAACCATTAAATTAATGCAAAAACACAACCAATGGAGGTAATCTAAGGAACCATCCCAATATATTGGCTAGACCCAACCAATATACTGCTAGACTCATCCATTATACGGCTATACCCGACCATATATGGCTAGACCCGACGATTATAAGGCTAAACCCAACCATATATAACTTTACCCGGCCATGATATGGCTAGACCATTATTATACGGCTAGACCCGGCCAAAAAGTGCGAGACACGACTATTATACGGCTAGAACCGGCCATTATCTGGCTATCAGCGGCCATTATACGGCTAGACCCGGGAATATACAACTAGACCAGGCCATATATAGTTAGATATAGCCATATGTGACTTGACCTAGCTATTATATGGCTAGACAAGGCCATTATATGGCAAGACCCAGCCAAATACGGTTTGACCCAGCCATATATGGCTAGACGCGGCCATTATATGGCTAGACCCGGCCATTAGTCATTTATTACCAAAGAAGAAATGGTATATATTCTAAAGCCTATAGTGACGCCATGATATTTCACTAAAAATAATAAAATTGAAAATACTCGCTAAAAGGTATAATATTTCACTAAAAATAATTTTAGTGAGATAATATACCTTTTAGAGAGTATTTTCGATTTTTCAAAGTTTATAAAAACCCAAGAAAATAAATGCAAGGGCCTTTTTCGCTTTGATAAGCTTTCAAACTATATTAGAAATAATTATGCTTTTGACGTGAAGTTCGACTGATAAACTAGAACAACACTATATGTCGAAGCTCAAGTGGATAAATGTTCCAATAATAAAACCATCTACTATTTGTACAGGTTCTAAAATGATAAGATTTTAAGTAAGAAGGCAAATAGAGGAAGAAAACTATATGATTATGCATTAGAGTAAAGAGATTTACTCACTTTGTAAAATCAGTGGTAGAGCTTGAATGAAAAAAATGGGGATAATTTGGATGTAGGGTAAGAACTATGGTGGTTATTGCGTTTCTATAGACATCATTAACTAATGTCCATTTTCAGAATCCCCAATAAAACAATTATTCTTTTTAAAAATTGCTTTTATTTTTACAAATTAGCCCAAATTTCAAATTGCGCTAATTGCGACTATTGCTAGCATTACGCGAATGCGATGAATTGAGATCGATTGCGAGTGCATTCTGGGATGGCTTCGCATTAGGTGTGTTGGGAATAAACTAACAGTTATAACTGCTAAGTGTAACAAAAGGAACTGCTAAAGATTACACTAGCAGTGGGAACATCATTACCACTGCTAGTGCATATAGTTACCACTGCTTAGTTTATAACTGTTATCTTTTATGTATTCGTGTATTAGATAAGTATAGAAAAGATCTTGTGAATATTCGATATGTTTAGCATTATACTACCATGGCGTCACTATAGGCTTTAAAATATATACCATTTCTTCTTTGGTAATAAATGACTAATGGCCGGTCTAGCCATATAATGGCCGCGTCTAGCCATATACGGCTGGGTCAAACCGTATTTGGTTGGGTCTTGCCATATAATAGCCTTGTCTAGCCATATAATAGCTGGGTCAAGTCACATATGGCTATGTCTAACCATATATGGCCTGGTCTACACGTATATGGCTGGGTCTTGCCGTATGGTATATATTCTAATGCCTATAGTGACGCCATGATATTTCACTAAAAATAATAAAATTGAAGATACTCGCTAAAAGGTATAATATTTTACTAAAAATATTTTTAGTGAGATAATGTACCTTTTAGAGAGTATTTTCATTTTTTCAAAGGTTATAAAAACTAGTAAATTAATACAAAAACACAACCAATGGAGGTAATCAAGAGAACCACGCCAATATATTGGCTAGACCCAACCAATATACTGCTAGACTCATCCATTATACGGCTATACCCGACCATATATGGCTAGACCCGACGATTATAAGGCTAAACCCAACCATATCTAACTTTACCCGACCATGATATGGCTAGACCATTATTATACGACTAGACCCGGCCAAAAAGTGCGAGACACAACTATTATACGGCTAGAACCGGCCATTATCTGGCTATCAGCGGCCATTATACGGCTAGACCCGACATATACGGCATGACCCGGCAATATACAGCTAGACCAGGGCATATATAGTTAGACATAGCCTTATGTGACTTGACCTAGCCATTATATGGCTAGACAAGGCCATTATATGGCAAGACAAAGCCAAATACGGTTTGACCCAGCTATATATGGCTAGACGCGGCCATTATATGGCTAGACCCGGCTATTAGTCATTTATTACCAAAGAAGAAATGGTATTTATTCTAAAGCCTATAGTGACGCCATGATATTTCACTAAAAATAATAAAATTGAAAATACTCGCTAAAAGGTATAATATTTCACTAAAAATAATTTTAGTGAGATAATATACCTTTTAGAGAGTATTTTCAATTTTTCAAAGTTTATAAAAACCCAAGAAAATAAATGCAAGGGCCTTTTTGGCTTTGATAAGCTTTCAAACTATATTAGAAATAATTATGCTCTTGACGTGAAGTTCGACTGATAAACTAGAACAACACTATATGTCGAAGATCAAGTGGATAAATGTTCCAATAATAAAACCATCTACTATTTGTACAGGTTCTAAAATGATAAGATTTTAAGTAAGAAGGCAAATAGAGAGAATTGAGTGCATATAAAATTAACTCATTTTGTACTTCAGTGATATAGCATACATGATTATTATAATCAAAGAACAATATATGAGTTCATAACTTGAATCACAAAACAGGAGGAAGAAAACTATATGATTATGCATTAGAGTAAAGAGATTTACTCACTTTGTAAAATCAGTGGTAGAGCTTGAATGAAAAAAAAAAGGGGGATAATTTGGATGTAGGGTAAGAACTATGGTGGTTATTGTGTTTCTATAGACGTCATTAACTAATGTCCATTTTCAGAATCCCCATTAAAACAATTAGGCTTTTTAAAAATAGCTTTTATTTTTACAAATTATCCCAAATTTCAAATAGCGCTAATTGTGACTATTGCTAGCATTACGTGAATGCAATGAATTGCGATCGATTGTGAGTGCATTCTGGGATGGCCTCGCATTAGGTGTGTTGGGAATAAACTAACAGTTACAACTGCTAAGTGTAACAAAAGGAACTGCTAAAGATTACACTAGCAGTGGGAACATCATTACCACTGCTAGTGCATATAGTTACCACTGCTTAGTTTATAACTGTTATGTTTTATGTATTCGTGTATTAGATAAGAATAGAAAAGATCTTGTGAATATTCTATATGTTTAGCATTATACTTATCTTCTAAAGGACTCCTTGTGTCCTATAAAAGGAGGTCCTAGCCATATATGGTCGGGTATAGCCGTATAATGGATGAGTCTAGCCGTATGTTGGTCGGGTCAAGCCAATATATTGGGCGGGTTCCTTAGATGACCTCCATTGGTTGTGTTTTTGCATTAATTTACTAGAGTTTTTATAAACTTTCAAAAATTGAAAATACTCTCTAATAGGTATATTATCTCACTAATATTATTTTTAGTGAAATACTATACCTTTTAGCGAGTATCGTCAATTTTATTAGTTTTAGTGAAATATCGTGGCGTCACTATAGGCTTTAGAATATATTCCATTTCTTCTTTGGTAATAAATGACTAATGGCCAGGTCTAGCCAAAAACTGTCCGCGTCTAGCCTTGTACGACCGAGTCAAACCGTATTTGGCTGGGTATTGCCATATAATGGCCTTGCCTAGCTATATAATTGTCGGGTCAAGTCACATATGGCTATGTCTAACCATATATGGCCTGGTCTAGCCGTAAATGGCCGGGTCTAGCCGTATATGTCGGGTCTAGCCGTATTAGGTCGGGGGACGTATAATGGCCGCTGATAGCCATATAATGGCCGGTTGTAGCCGTATAATAGCCAGGTCTCGCACTTTTTGGCCGGGTCAAGCCATATATGGCTGGGTTTAGTCGTATAATAACCGATTCTAGCCATATATGGCCGGGTCTAGCCGTATAATGGTCTGGTCCAGCCATATAATGGCCGGGTTAAGTTATATATGGATGGGTTTAGCCTTATAATCGTTGGGTCTAGCCATATATGGCCGGGTATAGCCGTGGAATGGATGAGTCTAGCCGTATATTGGTCGGGTCTAGCCAATATATTAGGCGGGTTCTTTAGATGACCTCCATTGGTTGTGTTTTTGCATTAATTACTTGGGTTTTTATACCATGGCGTCACTATAGGCTTTAGAATATATACCATTTCTTCTTTGGTAATAAATGACTAATGGCCGGGTCTAGCCATATAATGGCCGCGTCTAGCCATATACGGCTGGGTCAAACCGTTTTTGGTTGGGTCTTGCCATATAATGGCCTTGTCTAGCCATATAATAGCTGAGCCAAATCACATATGGCTATTTCTAACCATATATGGCCTGGTCTAGACGTATATGGCTGGGTCTTGCCGTATGGTATGTATTCTAAGGCCTATAGTGTCGCCATGATATTTCACTAAAAATAATAAAATTGAAGATACTCGCTAAAAGGTATAATATTTCACTAAAAATATTTTTAGTGAGATAATGTACCTTTTAGAGAGTATTTTCATTTTTTCATAGGTTATAAAAACCAATAAATTAATGCAAAAACACGACCAATGGAGGTAATATAAGGAACCACCCCAATATATTGGCTAGACCCAACCAATATACTGCTAGACTCATCCATTATACGGCTATACCCGACCATATATGGCTAGACCCGACGATTATAAGGCTAAACCCAACCATATATAACTTTACCTGGCCATGATACGGCTAGACCATTATTATGCGGCTAGACCCGGCCAAAAAGTGCGAGACACGACTATTATACGGCTAGAACCGGCCATTATCTGGCTATCAGCGGCCATTATACGGCTAGACCTGACATATACGGTAAGACCCGGTAATATACAGCTAGACCAGGCCATATATGGTTAGACATAGCCATATGTGACTTGACCTAGCTATTATATCGCTAGACAATGCCATTATATGGCAAGACCCAGCCAAATACGGTTTGACCCAGCCATATATGGCTAGACGCGGCCATTATAAGGCTAGACCCGGTCATTAGTCATTTATTACGAAATAAGAAATGGTATAAATTCTAAAGCATATAGTGACGCCATGATATTTCACTAAAAATAATAAAATTGAAGATACTCGCTAAAAGGTATAATATTTCACTAAAAATATTTTTAGTGAGATAATGTACCTTTTAGAGAGTATTTTCATTTTTTCAAAGGTTATAAAAACCAATAAATTAATGCAAAAACACGACCAATGGAGGTAATATAAGGAACCACCCCAATATATTGGCTAGACCCAACCAATATACTGCTAGACTCATCCATTATACGGCTATACCCGACCATATATGGCTAGACCCGACGATTATAAGGCTAAACCCAACCATATATAACTTTACCCGGCCATGATACGGCTAGACCATTATTATGCGGCTAGACCCGGCCAAAAAGTGCGAGACACGACTATTATACGGCTAGAACCGGCCATTATCTGGCTATCAGCGGCCATTATACGGCTAGACCTGACATATACGGTAAGACCCGGTAATATACAGCTAGACCAGGCCATATATGGTTAGACATAGCCATATGTGACTTGACCTAGCTATTATATCGCTAGACAAGGCCATTATATGGCAAGACCCAGCCAAATACGGTTTGACCCAGCCATATATGGCTAGACGCGGCCATTATAAGGCTAGACCCGGTCATTAGTCATTTATTACGAAATAAGAAATGGTATAAATTCTAAAGCCTATAGTGACGCCATGATATTTCACTAAAAATAATAAAATTGAAAATACTCGCTAGAAGGTATAATATTTCACTAAAAATAATTTTAGTGAGATAATATACCTTTTAGAGAGTATTTTCACTTTTTCAAAGTTTATAAAAACCCAAGAAAATCAGTGCAAGGGCTTTTTTGGCTTTGATAAGCTTTCAAACTATATTAGAAATAATTATGTGTTGAAACCTAGACCTTGATAGATCTTTGAGCCTTTAGTAGATCGTTAGTTATGCTAGCACTACAAGAAAAGGAGGCTTATAGGACGCCTGTTAGTGTCCTATAAAATTAGTTTATAGGACCTTTGACTTAATAGGACCAAAATATAAGTGTCCCATAGGAAAGGGTTGTAATAGATATTTAGGACATTTATCGGCGTCCTAATAAACTCAAACATTTTAAAACTAATTCTTTGGTCCCATAAAAATGTTTATGCAACCATAATGGCTTCCTAATAGACCACATTATAGGACACTATTCGGTGTTCTAATATATGCTTACCCATCTGTTATGTTTTGGGACACTTTCATAGGTCTTAAAACACATTTTGATAGGACGAAAACATAATAGATAAAGTTTAATCTTAGTACCAAAAAACGGGTCCTCCTAAGACATACGTGCTTTTTTAGGACCAAATTTGGTGTTATAAAAAACATTTTATCCCATGTTTAGTTAATAGCATTAGTGTCCTAATAAGTGACATCATAAAACACTTTGTATCTATGCAACATATTTAACATTACTTAATTCAAAAACACAACAATCAAAAAGAAAGAACATAATTCAATAAGCAAGAAAAGATTTCATTTCCATAAGAGAAGTTTCCAACCAACATCCAACATAAAAGTCTTACAAAATTCAACATATATAAATACCAGGAAATAAAAGTAGCAGGAACAAGTAGAGATAGTCTTGAGCCATCACAATATAAAAAACAAAGCAGTAGTAGACGTAATAAAAGGAAACTAGAAACTCGTCATTTTAAGTCATCATGCATCATCCTCACGCACCACCTACAGATAAACAACTCATATTCAATACGGTGTAATAAACTTTAGTAAGAATAATAGGTAATATAATGACATGTATAACATGGTAGCATACCGAAACAAGAGAGCAAGGCCAAGCAATTGGTGCGCCAAGAGCATCTTGAACTGTGATAAACAATCCATACTTCCTCACCAAATATTCATCTTTTTTTATAGCGACTTGAACATTTACCTCGCACCAATTTGGTCCAATCTCTTCACTCCCAACTACCGCATCTGGATCCAAACTCCTTATCCACCCCTTTGCTACAATCTCAGAGTTCGAAATGCTCTTAAGGTAAACTTGAAGTCCAACCTACAATTACAATTTGCATAAATAGGTGTCATAGTTTAACTAGTAAGAGCACAAAATTTTCATTCAAATAAACGCATACTCGTAAAGGTTGAGGTTCATTGGCAACAATGAGGCCCTGTGGTGATGTACGGGGAACATTTGTACCAGAAGAATCATTATCACTCGACCCTTGCCTCTGCGCTTCCCTTGCTTTATACTGAGCCAATTCAGCACTAAGTCGTTCAGCAGTAGACTTCCACTGTAGCTTATCTCTGTGACGAGCAGAACGACTTGGAACCACACCCCAAACATCAGAAGCGCGAACACCTAGCCCATACATCTCTGCAGTTCCATTCTTATCATTACCCATCACTTTAGAATATATGTCTTGAGGTCCAGGCTCATCCAATTCATGCTCTGAAAGTTGAGAAGTCAATTCTTCCATTTGTTCCTGATAAGAAGTACTAAATATGTTAAAGTGTTATAGCTTAAAACTACTCAACTTGCAAGAAATGACAATAACTAATTAAAGATAAATGAACATATAGATGTAGTAAATACAATGGCGTTTGCAGCTTCTTCATTTTCTGTTATTCCGTCTTTAGAAAAGCAAGCACGAAACAACTCCTTTCTAGTTGGTTCACGTCCCAAGATTACCTGTTTCAACAACATATTATAGAGAACCTCTATTAAGCAAGATAATTAAAAGAGAGTGAGGCCCAAAGAAAATAAACATAACATACAAATACAACTTACCAATAAACTAAATCCTACTAAAAGCTAAATATTGTCCCATGAATATTACAAAACATAACAAAATAGGTGTCCCATGAGGAAACTGACTCAATCAAAAGAACAGCCTATGAACTCACATGCCATATCTCACTTTTCTTATAATGAACTCACACCAACGATCATAAAAGTACTCTTTTCCAGTCCTTGTGTAGGTATGAACAACAAAGCTAAAGGAACTAAAGAATCCCCTCATCATCCCCACACTGTCACACTGTACCAGTTGCTAGATGCCAATCTTGAGCTATAGAACAGATACAAGAGCGTCTACCAAGGGACGGACACACCCACTAACCCTTTGTAAAAGTCTTGATGCCCCCACTACAACCCAATCTCAAACCACATGAATCTCAGAACTGGCAAACATATTATTTTGTACCACTGTGATTATTTTACTTATTGTACCATCACAAATCATATTTTGCAGCTAGTAATAGAAGTACTATAAGGAATCATTAATTCCATAAGTATAAAACGCCAAAAATGTGTGACCAATTGAAGATAACTCGCCACATACTATTGTTATGGGTCACACTATCAAGTAAAGAGACAAACTACCTAAAACTGATGTTGCTTTGAATACTAACATGCCAAAATAAGTACCTATATCAAGATGAAAAATGGCAGATTTGCATACTAACACACAAGAGTTGTCACCCACCACTGAGCATGAACTTAACTAAACTGTTATACGAACTGAGAAAGAACTAAACCTATATACAAACTGAGAACATAATCATTATTTGTAATCGACACACAGGGCATAGTGTATAATCACTTCACGACCAGTTACAAATTATCATGAAAACTATGAATAATAGGTGACATGATATGCGTTGTTACAGCTCCGTATATGTATTTTTAACCAGGTGAACATTAATAAATTTTATAACATGTATATATTAAAGCCCGTGTCTCACAGCCTCCATGAAGAACCAAACATTAGCTCAGAAATAACATTGGGATTGACACAGGGGTACACTCACAAGTTGGCATGCTCGCAAACTCATTTATAAAGATGATGCTTATCTATTTCAGTATTAAGTTTTTCAAAATTCTTCCAATACAATAAATAAAAATATGACAAAATTATCAATTTAATTACGTATTGAAATCCGAGTAACGTTGATAAAGCAGAGTTACCAAAAAGATGCTAAAAAACATATAATTCAATAGAACACATATTACGTAACCAATCTAGGCAACATGGCACACACAATAATGCGCCTAAGTAACAAGTAAATTTAGATCCTGTGAGATAGAAGATTACCAAGTGGCAAAAGTTTTCCAATTTGAAATCATATTCAAACATATAAAACACAAATAATAACACAGTGGAGAAACATCGTCTGTTGCATAAACAGTTGCACGAAAATATTAAATTACCTTTTGTTTTTCACGAACTTGAGCATAACTTGTTTTACCCGTGACTTGCATCATCTTCTTTTTTGCCCTATTGGCCTTGTTTTTTTCACTGAGTCGCTGAGGTAAAAATACAAGGAGTTAACCCAACAATAAAAATTTGTTGTTGAAAGCTGAAAAATTATTACATACCTTAGATTTTCCCTTATTCCAATACTTGACGAGTCTCTTCCACTGAGACGCAAGCACCCGTTTTGGCTTGAAGGTAATTTGTTCATGAAATGGCAAAGTCGGATCATAGTAGTCCTTTTTAACTCTTGCCCTCCAATTTTTCACTTTCCTCCCAAAAGATTTCAAAATCCAGTCATCAGAACCTGGGGGGAGATCAAATTTGTCCTGAAAAAAATATGTCGCCACATGAAGTAATATTTATCTTAATCAGTTAGATATGTAATTATTTTAGACATACATTCACGGTGTCTAGCAAGATTTGTTTCTTGGCATTCGTAACTTTATTCCATGGTTTGTGAAGCTTGCAATACTTCCCACTCCTTGCAAGCGATCCTATGAAATGGGTCAATGTGCTGGTTGTTTTCTCAACGGGTTGCCCATATTCATTAAATTGAACGCTAATACGGTCCTCTTCAGTTTTGGTCCAAACTTTTGGCATAAATGTTGGCCCTCTAACTCTTTTCCGCGCATTCCCTGAAACTGCAAAGAGTAAACAGAACTTGAAATTTAAAAAAACAATCTAACAACCTAAGGAAATATAGTGAACCAATTAAACAATCCAAAAGGGGGAAAGAGGGAAAAAATACCTTGAGTGTTGTTAGGTTGGTTAGAGCCGACTTCAATCTCCCCTTCAGCTTGTTGGCTATTGTTGTGATCTCTGGTGCTAACTCCATTGTTCCTCCTTGACGCCATTCCTAACAGATGAATAGACAACAAATCGTTAGTATTTGTTTTCCAAAAAAAAAGGCAACTCTCATAACCATTCACTACTAACGAAATGGGAAAATAATCAAATATATTTGGATGGTGGAAAATTGGTTTGGTTAACGCATTCACTACTAACAAAATCCTCCTTCATAATGGTAGTGGTGCGCTGCCGAATCACTTGAGATCGCTTTGGCAAACAGTAACTTGGTAACCGGATATCACATTTGGAAAGAAAGGAATAACGTAGTTTTTCGAGCTAAGGCATCAAGTGTAAACAAAATAGTGCAAGACATTAAACTCCAAAGCTTTGAGTGGATTGTGAGAAGGTCTAAAAAAGGTAACTTGTGTTGGCAAAAATGGCTAAACGACCCTATAACGTGTTGTGCATCAGATGGTAAGTTGTGACAGAGCAAATTTGACCAACTCAGATTTATATGGATCAAGTTTTGGTGATAGAAAATTCGTCTATGGCAGCAAGTGTTATCAAAGTTTCGACTTCCAGCAAAGATGGTTAATATGGTAATAAGTTTAAGTTAGATTTCCATGAATCAAGTTCTAAGTGTCTTTTTCTCTCTTATGTTAAGTTATAAGTGTCTTTTTTTTTTTTTTCTTTTTGCTGTACTTCTGAGGCTAGTCCAATTCTGTTGGGCTTTGGCTGTTTTTGTCTTGTGTGTGTTATGTTTGTTTGTAACTTTGTATCTTGTTTTGCTTATTAAACAAGCCTAAAAAAAACATAGTGAACCAATTAAACAAGGCAAAAAAAAACATACCTTGAGCGTTGTTAGGTTGGTTAGAGCCAACTTCAATCTCCCCTTCAACTTGTTGGCTATTGTTACGACCTCTGGTACTAGCTCCATTGCGCCTCCTTGACGCCATTCCTAACAGAGGAAAAGACAACAAATCGTTATTATTTGTTTTCCAAAAAAAGGCAAGTCTTATAACCAAAGAGTAAGCAGAACTTGAAATTAAAAAAACATTCTAACAGCCTAAAGAACTATAGTGAAGGAATTAAACAATCCAAAAGGGGGAAAGGGGGAAAAAATACCTTGAGCGTTGTTAGGTTGGTTAGAGCCAACTTCAACCTCCCCTTCAGCTTGTTGGCTATTGTTACGACCTCTGGTGCTAACTCCATTGTTCCTCCTTGACGCCATTCCTAACAGATGAAAAGACAAGAAATCCTTAGTATTTGTTTTCCAGAAAAAGGCAACTCTCATAACACAAGACAAAAGACAAGGAAAGTTTTACAAGGCTTCGACACTGACTCACAAGGATTAAATAGTATTACTATCATACAATTGATTATTTAATTCAATATCACATACCAACATAAATTTCACACACCTGCTGAACTCATTCTTAACAAACTGAAAAAGCTTACAATGTAAAAGGTTATACTAAGAATTAAAACTCGAAAAAGAAAAAATTACCTTCGAATTTTGAAGACAAAGTGAAACCCTAGCTTCAATTTGAGGTTCAACTTCTGGACCCCAAACCGTTTTTGATTTTGACATTTAGATAAAATCAATAAAACCTGAACTTAAAGGTGTATGAAGAACGTGGTTCCTTCAATTTCGTACCGCCAAAATCAGCATACTCTTCGAATTGGAGGTTCTAATTTTTCTGAATTGATTGGCGGGTTTATATTCCCCCCAATTTTGGGGAGTTGCTGAATATTGTAATTTACAAAAGAAGTCCTTATGAGCTTTTACACACTTGTCACATTTTTTAAGCTAACCATACCGATTATGCTGACGGGATTTTATAGTACAAATAGTTATAAAAATATTGCGATTAAGTCATTCGTGTAATGTTTGTCAATTAACATTAACAAGTCTTCATCATCGTCCGAGATAACAAAAGCATTATATGAGTTATAGTTTAACAAGTCTTCATCCACTAACACCCTCTCTAATCAAGCTGATATCCATACTTTCATCATGTGGAGGACCGCTAGATGTATCACTCTGCAAATATGTTTCTACATCATCATCACATGTTTGTTCATTCATGTCAAAAGAATCTCTTGCTGTTGTTTTTATCACAACTTTCCAATCTTTGTCAACAGGGTCTGCAACGTAAAACACATGTTGGGCTTGAGAAGCTAATATAAAAGGCTCATTATGCGGCTTCAACCCCTTAAAGTTCAGTAAAGTAAACCCATTCTCATCTTCTTTCTTGCGTCTACCATTTGAGATCCAATCACAATCGAACAACACTACCTTTTTGTCAGCAGAATATTCCAACTCAATGATGTCATTTATAACCCCATAGTATGTTACACCTCCCACAATAGGATTGTTATCTCTAGAACTCGAGAAGCTGTTTGTCATGGCCTCAAGCATTACTCCACTATTTTGTGTTTTTCTTTTAATTTCAAGCTCTTTAATCTGGAATCTAAAACCGTTTATGATAAATCCTTTATAATTTTTCACAACTTCAGCAGGACCACTTGACAAGGCCCTTAGTTCTTCTGTGATTCTCTGATCTCGTGTCACATGCAGCTTCTCAATCTAAATAAAGACAAGATGTATTAAAACTTCTTAAATTAATTATGTAATTGGATTGTTAAAACAAAACAAAATAAGATATTATTACTTACATGGTCTTGAAACCATTCTGCAAAAGTTTCACTATGAAGACGTTGAACCCCATGCTCACTCATTTGACGATTATTATCACGAATAAACATAAGATGTTCACTGCAAGCTCAAAAGAAGATAATATCATAAATAGTAACATAAAAGCTAATAATGAATTTCATAACTTGTATTAACTTACGTAATAAATTCATCAACTTTGCTACAATTGAACAACACATAAGAATGTGCTTTTGACAAAGATTCAAGGTCTAGTACTTTTGTATCTATTGCCCCGACCTGGTGACCCGGTGTAGCCTCTCGTAATTTTCCCCAACGGTTAGTAAATACTTACAAATTATTACATACTTTAATTACCCACTTTTACGTATGACAAAATTTTTTTTTATTTATTTAACTTATCATATAAATCACAACGGTATATTGTGATTTAATGTTTGCTTAGAAACGATGCTTGCTCACACACCTAGATAGTCTAAATTATCGCGAATTAATATTTAAACGTTTATATTTATTAATATACGTTTCGTTTAAATACCGTACATTATTTATATTAATACCAAAAATTATGCTAAACATACATGGATACCTCTCGATTGGATACATCCAACGGTAATGAACTGGTCCACCAATTTTGGCCTCTGAAGCAAGATGAACCGATAGATGAATCATGACGTCAAAGAATGATGGTGGAAATATCCTCTCTAGATCACAAAGAATCTTTCCGATCTCATTTTCCATTCGAACGAGATCATGAGATTTAAGAACTTTTGAGCATAGTTGTTTATAATAACAACATAATTTCATCAAAGGAGAGCGCACATGCTTAGGTAACACATTTCTCAAGGCAATTGATAGCAGTTGTTGCATTAGAATGTGATTATCATGGCTTTTTAGGCCAAATATCTTTGGAGGTTTTAGTTGTACGCATCTTGATATATTAGATGCATATCCATCCGGGACTTTTACCTTTTTTAAGACATTACAAAATATTTCCTTCTCTTTTTTATCCATCGAGAAACAAGCAGGAGGTAAGTAAACCTTTTTTCTATCTCGAAATTGAGGATGAAGTTCACGTCTTATACCCATTTCCTGTAAATCAAGGCGTGCTTTTATATGATCCTTGGTCTTTGCATCTAGATTCATCAATGTTCCAACTACACTATCACAAACATTTTTTTCAATATGCATCACATCTAGATTGTGGCGCAGCAAATTATCTTTCCAGTATTCCAACTCAAAAAAAATACTTCTCTTTTTCCAATTAAATGGTAAATCCGGGTTATCCTTCACCTCTTTTCCAAATTTAATTTCATAACCGTTTAACTCGTTTATCACATCTAAACCCGTCATGCGGGGAGGTGGCTTCTCTTTTTCAATAGTTCCATCAAAAGAGTTCATGTCATTTCGAAAAATATGATCGTCAGGTAAATATCGTCGATGTCCCATGTAACAGTATTTTCCCCCATGCTTTAGGCGTTTTGACTTTGTATGCTTATGGCAATTAGGACATGCAAGTTCACCTTTAGTACTCCATCTTGATAAATTTGCGTAAGCGGGGAAGTCACTTATGGTCCATAACAAAGAGGCGTGCATTTCAAATTTTGTCTTTGTTGATGCATCGTAAGTTTCTACCCCATCATCCCACAATTCCTTTAGTTCTTCCACTAACGGTTCTAAATAGACATCAATATTATTTCCTGGGGCAGATGGTCCAGGTATAAGTAAAGACAGCATTAAATAAGGTTGTTTCATGCACATCCATGGGGGGAGATTATATGGCATTAAGACAACCGGCCATGTACTATGAGAAACACTCATTGTCCCGAAAGGATTAAATCCATCACTAGCTAAACCAAGTCTAACATTGCGAGGTTCCTTAGCAAAGTCAGGATATTTGAAATCAAATGTTTTCCAAGCTGGGGAATCTGCAGGATGTCTCAAACAACCATCTTTAGTACGACCCTCGTCATGCCATCTCATGGAGGCAGCTATCTTAGGTGACATGAATAACTTTTGCAACCTAGGTTTGAGAGGAAAGTGGCGCAAAACTTTTGCTGCAATCTTCTTTTGGGTATGGGGTTCGGTTGACTTTTGGGTATGGGGTTCGGTTGACTGATTTTCTGAATCATTTTCACTTGGTTTATACCTCGACGTACCACATATATCACATTTTGTTTTCTCGCTATTTTTTTTTCGGTACAACATACAATCATTAGGGCATGCATCAATTTTATCGTAACTAAGTCCCAAATCTCTTATAAATTTCTTCATTTCATACAACGACTTAGGAATAGAAGCATCTGGGAAAGCCTCCCTCATTGTATCGAGCATCATGGTAAAACCTTTCTCACTACATTTTCCTATGCACTTACTACGATATAGTCTCACGATAAAAGAAAGAACTGAAAAATTTTTACATCCAGGATATAGTTCTTTCTTTGCTTCCTCTAACACCCCATAAAAAAAAATTTCATGGGCATTTGGCGTACCTTTATTTTTATCATCTTTTTTTCTTTTTTTGCGCGAAAGTGTGTTCTCACTAGAGATGAGAAAGGCATCACGCACCAATCCTTGCATGTCGTCTTGTGTATCTAATTGCATATCATCTTGTGTCTCTAATTGCATATCATCTTGTATATTTAATACAGGACAAGTAGCGGGTCGGGACCTTGAGCGTGCAATTCGATAACCTTTGATAAACCCATCACATATTAGATGCTCACTAGCATCCTCCCGATCAACCCATAATCCATTAAGACATTTAACACATGGACATAAAATTTTTCCACTATCAGACTCATTAGCAAACATAAAATCAAGAAACTTTTCCAAACCTTGTTCGTATTCGGTAGTCACCCTTGATAAAGACATCCAGCTAGTATCCATCTCAAGACTTGAATCAAAACACAAAAATTAGACGTTAAAATACAAAAAATATAATATGCATACATCGTGGTTAAATGTATGAGAAATAGTAAGAGTTAAACATTTTCTTACGATAACCTATTTAAAGTCGTTAATATACCTTGAGTAAAAGTGTGTTTAGCTATAGTTAAAATAGTATTATCAGAAAGAAAATAGTTTTGTGACACACATAATGAAAACAAACATAATCTCTATGTACTTTAACTAATACATAATATTAAAAAGAGAATGCAAAATCATTCATTATGGGTTGTTAAGCTAAGCCTAATAAAATTACTAACTTGCTTTGTTATCAAAATGTTATAAGTTTAACACAAATGTGTACGTAAGCTCATTTTAAAAACTTGTCACTTTATTAATAAGAGAAAGGGACAAACAATAAACCCCAATTTAGAGCTCTTTGTAATGCATAATCATTTAAGCATAAGTTCACCCAAACGCTCCCTCAATAATTTAAAGTTTAAACACTCAAACAAAAGCTAATAGTAGCAGGTTTTATTAGGGTGTTTGGCAAACTGCAGTAACAGTGATGATGTAAAGGTGTTTATTCGGGTGTTTGGCACAAGTCCAGTAATAGTAGCAGGTTTTATTAGGGTGTGTGGCAAACTGCAGTAGCAGTGCTGATGTTTATTAGTGTGTTTGGCATTCGTGCAAATGTTTTCTTGGGTGTTTGGGCAGAAGTGTAGGTCTGCAAATTTATAACATGTTACAGTCATGGCATCAAACGGAGAATACATGAGTGCAGTGGTGTTTGTGTTTATGTGATGGAATGAAATATTCAAGGTGCAGGTCTAAAGTTCATGTGCTCTTTGACTTCTAATTATTGGACCTGGTACTAAGAGGGATAGAAATAGTAGTGTAGCTAATGTCATGGTTTCTTTGTTTTGTTGTTCTGCATTCTTTGTCTTAATTGGTTGTAACATTTGGATGTAGTTTTGTGTCTTTGGGTCCCCTTTTTTTAAGCATCTTATTTGTAAATTGGGGATGCCTTGTTTTGTATTATTCCTTGGTTGTTTTGGTATATAGATGTTTATTTGGTTGCCTTTCAAAAAAAAAAAGCTAATACATAAAAATCAGTATTAACAATTGATATATGTGCTATTTCTTATTAGTAGAATCACGAGGGACAAAATCTATTTCAATAAAAGAACCAACTTATCCTAGGATGAATACCTAATATATAATAAAAGAATAACAGATCAGTGTGTAGTAAATTACATATATGTTCAGCCACAGTGCCATAGTTTGAGCAAACCACAATAAACGTTCTATGAATTCGAAACTATCAGGGGAAAAAAAGTAACTCATCCGAGGTTGCCGGATGCTTACAACCATGAATCTTAAATTAGATTGTGTTTATGATTATATGAGAAATATCTAACCTTCAATTTTTGAATAGCTCGACTTCTATTGCCACAGAGAAAGATTCTTCAATTTTGGTATTCTTTTAGCTAGTGCCGACATTACCAAAAAGAGGGTTTAAGGATGGGGTTTACATATTAAACCTAAATTTTGTTACTACTTTACAACAAATACATAACTAGTCCCCTTTTTTTTTTTAATTGGTACATGTCATTTTTGAATTCCTGCACAATTTAAAACTTTTTGCATTAAATTTACTAGTGCGGCGATTATAATAATAATTGGTTAATTACCTCGAGTTATGACTTATATACGACAAATTAAATAACCTATGACTCTCGTATATTAAATTCGAAAAAGCATGACAAGATTACCACCAAATCATGACTCCTACCTTTTATGTTCAATTATAATAATACCTAGCTGAATATGCGACTTATAAAACTAGATATTATAGGACCAATATACTAAGTGTCATATTAAATTATAATATAATAAGACCAAATAGAAAAAGCGTCCCATAAGATGTATTATAATAGGACCTTTATAATAAATGTCCTATTAATTTATATCATAATGAGACCATATTAAAAAAGTGTCCCATAAGATGTATTATAATAGGACCTTTATATCAAATGTCATATTAAGTTATATCATGTCATATTAAGTTATATCATTATAAGACCATATTAAAAAAGTGTCTTGTAAATTAACTTAATAGGATTCACATAAAAAGCGTCCTATTTAAAACCACTATAATAAGACTCAAAATTTAATTGGTCCTATAAAACGTTTTTTAGGACCTCATTCAAAAAGGTGTCCTACAAAAAGGTCCTATAAACCCTCTTTTTTGTAGTGTTGATTAGTGGGGTTACCCAATATAAGTCATGTAATATTACTATATAATGCTTCTCATTGTCTTTAATGAATGACGGAATCAATAAAATCATTCTTATATCATTCTTAGTATATATACTCTTACATGGTATCAAGAGCCTTTGTCAACCAATCCTAACAAACCTAAACTCTTCTGCCGCCGCCTCTGGCCGCCGGCTACACGCCGGAGGTTCGGAGGGCTCCCTTTAAACCTTAACCTCTGTAAGTGCTATAATAAACCCTATCCGTGTTTTGATATTTATTTGTGAGGTGGATCTATATGTTTTTCTAGGGAAAAATACGCCCCGTTTGCTTGGAAGGTTCTTTGGGGGTTGAAGTTTTAGAACCAACTTTCATTTTCTCATCTTTTCTTTTGATGTTAGTGCATGAGTTTTAGTTGTAATTTCTTTTAAAAATATGTTTTAACAATATGTTTCATTTTCTAAGACCTTTGGACTTGAAAATATTAGGTATCATGGTCTCCTCTTTTAAAATTATGTTTCAAGGATAAACGACAATGGCCTGGCTAAAGCAAACAGTTTGGTGTTCATGCATTAACAAGCGTGTGTGGCATGGTGTGTTTTTTGCGTGTGTTATATTTACGGAAACTTAGCGAGCGCTTTGAATTGTAAAAGTTTGAAGATTAATATCCCCCTGTAGCAGATATTTGTCTGCAACTTGTTAAGCCCCTGTAACAAGACCCTTCGCATTGGGATGCCATTTCAAAGGGTGGCTTACTGTAGGAGCCCGTATACAACCTAAATCACGACCTTATTCATCAAATCTTAGAGAGAGAAAGTGAGATGAAGAGAGAGAGAGAGAGAGATGGGAGGATCACTATTAATGTTTTTCAGAAAACGTACATCAAGCATTGTGATGAGACGAAAAATGTTACGTTTTTAGGGGTCGGTTTGAGTCCTAATTCGTATGTTTTTGGTTTGGATTTCACCCAAAGTCGTTTCTTTTCTCATTTTAGGTACTTTTGAAGGGAAAATCACAAAAGAAGCATTTTCGGGCGTTTTCGGAGTGAAAAAGTGCGGAAAACAACAAAAACTCAAAAGACCTTGAAGATTACTGAAGGTGACGCCGTCACACTCTACATTGTGACGCCGTCAGAAACAAGTGAAGTCCAGAAGTGGAAAAAAGACTCGTGACGGGCCAGAGAGTTTGTAGTGCAAAATGGTGACGCCGTCAACTAAGGCCGTCAGATCTGGAACAAGCAATTATGACCACGTCAACCAAGGCCGTCAGGAAACCCTAATCGCCGAGCTGACGACGTCACCTATTGGGCTGACGCCGTCAGCCCGCGTTTTCTATATATATAGAACGTTTTTTCTTTATTTGAGACGAACTTGAGTCGAATTTTGGAGTGGAGAACTTTAGGGTTAAACCCTAGTACGTGTATTACAGACCTTAGAGGGTATCCTAACCCCTCTAACTTGCATGTTTAATCCAAGATAAGTCTTTATTTATACATAGACATATTGNAAGGCCGTCAGGAAACCCTAATCGCCGAGCTGACGACGTCACCTATTGGGTTGACGCCGTCAGCCCGCGTTTTCTATATATATAGAACGTTTTTTCTTTATTTGAGACGAACTTGAGTCGAATTTTGGAGTGGAGAACTTTAGGGTTAAACCCTAGTACGTGTATTACAGACCTTAGAGGGTATCCTAGCCCCTCTAACTTGCATGTTTAATCCAAGATAAGTCTTTATTCATACAATATGTCTATGTGTTGTGTGATATATGCTTGTGCTTGTCTTTCTTTCAACATGCTAGGCTAATTTACCTTATGTTTGCTTAGATCTAATGAAACCTAACTATTGATTATCATGTGATGTGTATGTTGTGATTGTGTTTGGGTGAATGTTTCATCTACGTTAGACTAGAGAAAACTGGCTAATCTCCTATACGGTAACAAGCTTGAACGTCTTTAGAAACGTGAATCGTATGTGCGTTAATTGATGTGTGCTATTTTACACATATTTTTGACCTTAGTTTAAGTGTAGAAAAGACCAAAAACTAACGTGAAACGCCAAAGATATAGTGTTTTGTGTTTGTGACTGTGCAGGAACGGATATTGAATAAATGGCAGGAAAACCAACCAAAAAGCCCTAAAGGAGCACGAGATTTGGAAAAGAGTCAAGAAGCCGAGTCAAAGATGAAATTTACTCAAGTAAAGCCCGTGACGATGTTTTCATTACTTAAAGGCTCGTGAATATGAAAGAGATACTTAATCGAAGATTAAAGATGATTATCATG